>CM062926.1:70812890-71047890 GCA_031878705.1 Tapirus indicus
TCTATTCCTCCTTAATGTGAAGTGGGTAGCGCTGGGTTGCCTACAATTAATATGGGGTTCCCATTTCTCCTTTCTCTAAGTGGTCCAATTAACATCTCTAATTCATTTTAATGTTTTATAAATCTTAAATATGTTTAAAGTACTATATCTAGTAATGACATACACTAAAAATCAACCTGAGATCTTAATAACTTATTTGTGGTAATTAAAACATATCTACTTATGGAGTTGTAAGGGAATCTCCAACCTCTAGGCAGTCTTTTCATCTGCCTCCAAGCAAGATACTATTTAGCAAAGCAGAAAGAAGTGATGCTACTTCAAAGGCTTTTAAAGCCAAAAGATTTTACAGCCTTTACTGGTAAGACTATCCAATGTTTTAAGAGCACCCTTAATATGAAGTTTTTAATATTGTAAATATAAAATGAACCCCTCATTTATTCTGCTCATAAGAGTAATAAGGGTGCTGGTGTTCATAATGGCAGAACTGTACTATATGTTTATTCAAGTATGATTGTAGATATATCCACTATCCTTAACATTTAGGATTTAGAATACCATATGAAATCTTTACTCTGCGATCATTTGTGGTTTTTTTTAAGCAGCTGTTACTAGTTGCTAATTATACATGTTATGATAAAAAGTTCAACGCTTCCTCAACTGTAAAATGAAATATTTAGATTAGGCCTAAAATCTTTACAATGTTCTCAGTAAGAATAATTTTGATATAGATTTGAAAATGTATGGACACTTCATGGATAATGTTCAGGGGTTATGTTTAAAATCTTTAATTTAGCCTGGGCACAGAGCAATCGAAACAGACACCATCTGGAAAAAAACTGGTATGGCCATCCGGGTGTTTACTGGCTGAATATTAGTAATATTTTATGCAAAGATGGCAGTTGTTCAAACTAGTGATTACATTTGTGGTTTCAATATGGAGACTGTGGGACCTTTTAACTTTGAATAGAGCAGTGGTTCTCAAAACTGTGGTCCAGAATCAGCAGCTTCGGCAATACCTGGGGACCTGTTAGAAGGGCAAATTCTCAGGCTCCACCCACTGGGTAGTGTGATCTACTCACTAACACAGAAAATCTGTGTGTGGGCCAGATAGCTGTTTTACCTAGCCCTCAGGTGATTCCAATGCGTGCCCAAGTTTGAGAATCACTACTTTCAGTGGTAAATCTTTGGTTATCTGCTTCCATATAGAACAGCTCTCAGGGACAGAGCATTCTTTCGTATTAGAAAAAGAAGGAGCAAAAGAAAGGAAGACTAACAAATAAATAAAATAATAAAGGAAAGGAAAGGATGAGAGGATAAGGAAAAGAAAACCTTCATAGGATGGTACAATGTTACAAACTGCCTTAAATAAAGGGTTACTCACCGGCAGGGAAGCCACAAATTACCCACCATGGTTTACAATTCACCTGTCTAGAAGGAAAGCAAATGACTTTTTAAGGTCCTATTCAGGTCAATTTTATCTTATTTTCTTGCCTCACTCTCTGCTAGGGATTTAGTTTATTTTATTTTTTTCTCTCCTAAGTACATATAGAGGTCACCACCTTCTGTGTAAGGATACATAAAGTTTACCCCTCCCTGCTTCCTACATATTCATCAGTTGTTCATCTTGGGCAAGAACTGTTCTCATCCTTCCACCTCCACTTAGACTCTCTGCCAACTCCGTGTTCTTTTTGCCTATCCAGGAGATATTTCTTTCACCACAATTGAAGAAAAGTTTCCCGAACATTCTGCCCTGGCTTTCAGAAAGAATATCTGTGATTTGTCATTTAATTGTTTGTCTGACTCTTAGAGACCTCTTAACAACAAATATAAAGGAATTACTAAAACAAGAAGCTATGATTATATCTCTCTTTTGTCCTCCTTAGCCAGAGCCTGGCCTTGAAAAGACACTCAATAGTTCTTTGTTAAACTGAATCAAATCATTTAGCCTGGATAACCTTCCTTCACTGGTCATTTCCCCATCTCTCTTTAGCTACACTGACTATGTATACTTTTATTTGAAGGAAGGGTTGCTTCATGATTCTTATATGATATAGTTCTATCTATATAGGATTTATCTATACAGGATCATGCTGGATTTAGGGAAATCTACTGCTAAATTGGTGGATTATGAGCAAACTCTTATTAACTACAATTCCTTGAAACTCTTGAATTCCTCTGTCTTATAAAGTTTGTTTTTCACTAATTCTAGGCTGTGAAGTATTCCCAATAATTTTATTCTATTAGAAACAGTTTTGGACACTTTCTCAAAGTGTAAAAATGGTACCCTCTCACTTTGTGTCATTTTCCAATTTGAGTTCATCTTATCTTCTACTATCCAGTTAATTGATACAGAGTTTAAAGTAGCTGAATCATCCACTGCCTGGGACAGCCTGCCATGACATTTCAGTACTGGCCTTGGAGATGTAGAGACAGGTCATATTTTTTAAGGCAATTTTGTGTAGAATGTGATCAAGCTTATTAGATTCATGTATATTACACTATCAGGTTTGTCCCACACTATCATTGGAGATAGTTCAGTCTGTTATTTGTTGCTCTTTGTGGTATTGTATTGCTTTTAAAATTTGTGGCTGTGTATTAGCTAGAAATTTAGAGAGATTCTCTGTTTCCCTACATACTAAGACACAGAATTTCTTTCTCAGTTTCAGTGATTCTCAACTCATGCGTATTCAAAAATAGGACTTTGTGTGAAACTTCTGTTTTTCAATAGTGCTGGATAAAAGCCAGTAGACTCTATATTTTTAATGTACTCAGCCTATTTTAGGAGTTTCCTACCTCTTGAGTTTCCTGTCCTGAATTTCGCATTCAATGCGTTTGTAAAGATGGAAGAGAAAGAAGCTTTTTAGTCTTTTTTTGGTGCCATCTATTATTAATGTTTTTTACCCATTTAATAAAAGAGTCACATTTTCTTTCTTTTTTCCCATTCACCTCTTGAAACCTCCAAATTCACTTGACCCTGACATAAAGTCCTAGAAAAGGACTTCTATAAGACTTTGGTGCTTCTATAAGACTTTGAGTCCACATCAGATTTTTAAAACATTATTTAAATATCTAATTTTTAAATAAAATACTGTTTCATATGTCTGTGTTCGTTATAGACACCTACATATTTAAGTAATATGCTTTAGAATAAGAAGGTTTGTAAAAAAATCTGACTGCAACTTATAAAGTAATTTTTTTTCTTGGATGGCTATAATAAATTTACCAGATCAAAGAATTGCATCCTTTTATTTTAATAACTGTCACCTGGGTTAAGAATGGTGCTTAGTTTAAAAAATGTAAACAATACTACTACTTCTAAATTTATTTTGTTAATGAAGCCACTACATAAATTTAGCACTTTTTTAAATTAATTGCTCACACTGAAAAGGGCTAAATTCAGAATAACTCTCTGTTTCAAAGACCTAATTGCCAAGGACCTAGCCTTAATATTAACCAGGATAATTATTATGCAAAGCATACCCACCCAGAATGTTTGCATAGCTATCACAAGCGCTTTCATAAATGATGCTTTAATTAGTCTTAATTAGAATTTGTTTAAGTCAGCAGGGAATGCAGGGCCCGTGAAATGATGTATGTAATAAGCATCAGGCTCACTTTTTACTTGGGGAATAGAGCTGACAAAATCACATCACGTTAAATTGATTCAGTCAGAATTAAAATTCTTATGGTATTAATTAAATGGGGGATCTCATTAGCAGGCTGCAGGGCGATGGAACGACTCTTTGGCGACCAGATGTGAGGAAGGAAGCACTGAAGGAGAGTACCATTAGACCAAAAAGTCATCTTTTCTTGGATATAGACATGATGACATTCAGCTTGGCCCAAACTTTCCAACTATATATAATGTTAAGACACCAGGAACTCAGAACAAGTTTTATTTTGTGCTCATTTGACTTCTTCAAGCTTCTGCACCTCAGTGAAAAATCCTGAGGAGTCAGAAACATCATTTTTATTTGACAAACCAGCTCAGTAAACTTGGAAATCAATAAATAATTAAAATGTATTAATGTGGTTTTTATTATTTAAATACATATTTTCCTTTATGGACATGAAACTCATTGAGAAATTATATGTAAGGTTCTTTCTTCATTTCTTTCCTACATTCCTTCTCATTGATTCCATGATAACAGTAAAAACGTAACTTCTGTTTAGTCAAATAAATAATAGGGTATCAACTAACGCATTCACAGAGCCACTGGTGATTTTTCTTCTTTCTGCTGTATGAAGACGAAAGAAGGCACACTTTGTTATTTATAAAACAGTTCTTAGTTTGCAAGTCTAGTCATGGATGGATGATATTTACTTCCAATTAGCATATGTTTTGTGAATGGCAAGGTGCATATGCTGCGGCTGTGTACATTTTTGGTCAATATTAACAATTTAAAGCTTTGGCTTCATTTCTTCCAACATTTGTAAAAATGAATGTTTTTCTTCCAGATGCTGAATGAGTAAAAAAAAAAACTGAGGCTAAACCTTCCTATTAAAAGACATTGAATTAGCTGATATTGAACTATAGAGGAAGTGAGTCTTAATTATTATCCATAGGAAAACGTGAGTTTTTTTGAATATGTAGCCAAATCTTAAAAGAAAAATCAAAACATTAATTTAATAGTTGGTGGAATTTGAAAATTCTCCCCACTCTCAATTTGTCATAAATAAATAAACTAGAAAATAAAAGTGCAATATCTACTGTCGGGTACAATCTATTTGGGAAAATGGTTCTGATCTCCTTTAAATTAAAAAAAGATAGATTTCTTCCATATTTGAATGGTGGAAAATATCACTAGAAATATCAAGGAGAATGTAGACAATGGGTAAACTATTCCTCAGGAAGAGATACATCCTGACTTCTTCCGAACGGGACTGCAATTTTTAGTCTCAAACGTCAGTTTCCTCTCTCCAGTAACTTTTATTTTCATGGAAGTAATTTCATGTGGTGTTATTTCCTGTTCCATTTGGACTTTTCTTCCCCAAAATGAGGTATCAGGATTTAAAGACACAATGTAGATGGTTAAAAAACAGCTTAAGACTGTCTCACTCTAGTTTGAAATGTTTTGTATGTTTTCTAATTTGACTAACTATTCCACTCCTCTCTGACAGGTTGTTGAGAGTTTAAGTAAGACATAATAGTAACGACCAGCCATTTACATCCTGAGAACATTTTAAAAAGTCAAAACACGCTATGCCAAAGCCTTTCAGCAGAGTGTAACAAATGAAAATACACTCTGTAGCCATCCACTTTTTAAAACCTCATTCTGGAATTGCTTTAATGAAGACAAAAATTGATCTAACACTGGGCCATTTCCTTGACAACACAAAGAAAGAAAATGCAAGTTCATTCCTAGTTGATTCTTTTTGCAAAGATTGCTGTTGTGCAGAATAAACATTATGAAGTGTAGTTCTTCTTTAACATTTTCAAACACAAAGTCAACCGGCTTGTTCTTCAAAGGTGTTACATAGCATACACTAGATAAATCAACAACTGTACTGGTGACAGGGTATTTTGCATACCAGTAACTGAGTGAAGGTACATATTAAGATGATGTGCAAATGGCCAGCCTTGAAATGAATTCTGTGTTGGATCCTAGAAATTTATATGAGATCAACTTGCTTCAGTGTTCTTCTATAGACTTATCTTGGACTTTTTTTTTTTCAATTTAACATGTCCAAAACAATAATCCTAGTTTGGTGCCGCAATCAATCATGAGTGGAAACAAAATTCCCAACACATCCTATTTAGGAAACTTGCTTTCTCACGGCTATTTTTCTTCTTGGAAAAAAAAAAAATTATTTCATAACTGTGCCTAGAGCCAGCTCCTGTGTTCCTTGCCTTTAGCAACAGAGAAACCTCCACTGAGGCTTTTTACAGCCTAAAGGAATATAGTAAAAAGGTTACATAAACATTCAGAAAAATAAATTAATATCCCCAAGCCTTCTAAATGCACTGAAGAGGGACAGGCTATGTGGAGTGCAATGGTTTTGATTTAGGGAAGGCCTGCCATCCAATATTCAATTCCATTTGTAAAATTAATAGCTCCTCCATGAACTGAATGAATTTAAACTTAGAAACGTCTCCTTCCTGCCTCATGAGAATATGGTGGAGAGTATGGGATTTAGAATCCTAGAGACATACATTTGCCTAGTGGCTCTTCCAGGGACTGGCTTTGGGACTTTGGGGAGATCACGAAGACCGTACATACCTACATGAAGAACGAATGCTTGCCCTCTCCCCTAAGCTGTATTCCATGAGAGCAGGAACTAGATATGTCTAGCTTTGCCAGCGCCCAAAATATAATATTGCTCAATAAATTTTTGTTGAACAAATAAATCAAATTACCTTACTTATGTAATAAGAAAAGAAAAATAAAGTTTTATATTTAGCAGCTATCAGATCATTTCGAGAGAGCAGTTTGTGATAAAGGAGGAAAGAGGAGAAACACAGGCATTCCAACAACAGGAAATATTGTTCTGCAGCAATGAGCAAACCCAAAAAGGGTACCAGCAGCAGATTCTTAAGCGCTGAGAGAAATGTTGCTTGCTACATAATTTTGTCTAACTTGGGCCTAGAAACAGCATCACAGTTCTTATTATGACACGAGAAAACAACAGAAAACTTAGAATGTTGAGACATTTGTCCTGTTTGTGGAATATCTATTGGGACTATTTAATTCATTCAAACATTCTCTTCAAAATTTTCCTTGATGTAAGTGTAATCTTCTAAGATGGCATGGCTCAATTCCACAGTAAATTAAATTACAAGACCCAATAAAGATCAGACAACATGATTTTTAGAAAGCTGGGAGGGAAAGAAAAATCATGTATGTATAACTCATGAAATTTTGGTAAATAAGAGTGGGAAGGGGCATTTCGCTTCAGTGGATTAATGCTAAATCAGAAATCATGATCCTGTCTACGTGACCCCAGGTTAAATCCCTTATTTGCCACCAATTCCACTATTGTTAAGTAGTCAGAAACAATTCTTATTCTTGAACTCCTGGGGATGTTAGAAGAGTAATACAGTGATACTTTAAATGGCAGATATGTTCTTAAGATAAGGGCCAAATAAGAAGGCCAAGAACACAAGGAATCTATATAGGAGCCTAACCACGTTTCATTACCATTTATCAGAAGAGGTGCTTGCTTTTTAGTCCCTGGTACCAAAGACTCTACGAGCTGTTACATTCTGTGCTTATAACATCTCAGTCAAAAGTCTTAGGTACGTTGAATTATTTATTTCTATTATATCTCCCAAACTGCTCCCTTAGCATGTAATTCTTTCAAAGAGTGTTATACGCACAACATTTTTGTATGATCTGGGAGTTTTATGCAGAATGTTGATTGTAATAAAGTGTGACTGAATTTTTGATGTTTGACAGCTAACAGCTTTCAAATCCCATCTCTCCTGCTTTCCCTTCTACCCCACATCCAGGCACTCTGTAAGAAAGCCCTCAAAGCCCTCCTTTGGCACTGGTGGGAAGTTCAAGCCACACCAATCCCAACCAGTGCACGTGGGACCCTCACCCCAGCCTTACTCCTTAACCATCTTTAAGGGCAGACGCCTTTCCCTGCTCTCTTAAGCCATTTTCCTACTAGTTTGGGAGCCAGCCCTGCTCTCCCCAGGGAGGTTCATTATGTGAATAACAAACCTTTGTAAACCCTCTTGGTGCATGTGGGGCATCATTAGTCTCAACATCCGAACCAAATCTTGGGAGTGTAAGTCCGTCTCACCCCTGAGAGGTGATCACAATACCAATTAAATACGTGTCCTTGCCACAGACAGAAGTTCACACTAAAAATGGAGGATAAGGATCTGTTTGTTTGTTTGTTTTAACACAATATGCTTTTCGTCTGTGATTTCTTTTAGACCCCGGATGCCCTGTGGACCAACAGCTCTGTAATAGACCAAAAAGAACTAGATATTGATATGATTAAGAATATCAACAGCAGGAACAGAGGTTAGGATGAAAACTTGAAGGGCTATCAAGTCCCATTTCTTCAGGGCACAAGTTGATCTCCAGCTGGGATCAGAAATTTTCCCTTGTGGTGTAGCTTTGCCTAATTAGCTGCATTAGGGAAGACTCAGCCTTTCTCCGAGCGCTGGCCTCAGTTGGAGACAGGAAACTCACCTACTTCAGTGGTAAGGCTGCAACACTTAATTAATTAATGGTTGCAGCATATTTATGATCTTGGGATGAAAGTGCTATAGGAGAGAAAGTATTACTATATTCCTTCCTATTGCTACGGGAAAACATGAGCCACTTTGGCAAATTAGTGAATCCAAATTGAAATATGTTTTTCCCCAAAGATTGATGGATTATGCATACCTTCAGAATTTCTTCCCTCTCCATTAATTCTAAAAACTTGTGTCAGTTTTGTAAAATATGTCTTATTTTTGCTATAGAATTTGATGCTCATGGAACAAAGCTTCAAAGTATAATTACATGCTCACATTGTAGCAAACTCTGTTATTTGGTATAACAGTGGATGTGGAGAGGAAAATGGAGAATGATTGTTAATCCAGTAATGAAAATTCTCATTGTTCATACAGATAAGGGCTCAAAGTAAGGATGACACGACTGAATGAAATTAGGAGATAGGTCTAACTGATATTTAACTCAGAACACCTCTCTCTTGGTTTTCTATGAAGTAGGTATACAGGATAGGAGCAAACAGCTCATGTAAACTACAAAAGAAATAAAGATGAACAGAGATAGATTTAATCCAAGCTCTGGATTAATATCAAAGGCAGGAAGAGAAGTCAAGTCATTAGGAAACACTGAAGGGAGAAATCAGGTGGTAGTTCTGGCACCTGGAAGTATTAGGAGGACGGCAATGAGAAATCTAAATAGAATGATGCATACACTTCGAAAAGATGGACCATTTATATGGTCTTTCTCATTATTTCATAGTGATCTTAAACAGAGGAGACAGTATTAAAGTTTTTTCTCTTTTTAAGTTTTCTCCTAAATGTCTTGTCTCTGTTATATGAACCCATCTCCAAATCCCAACTACTCTATGACTGCACCATAAATGTAGAAAGAGAATTGTGTTTTCGACTCCCTTCTTCTTTCTCACAGGAATATAGCATGGAAAATATATTTACACTAGAAAGGGACTTAACAGGCAGAGGGGCCCCAAATGTGTTGATCTACAGTATGAAACACAATTGATAAAGATTCAGCAGAAGAGGGCTTCAGAGAAAATGATAAGTACAGAAAGAAAACCATTTTCTAAAGTGCCAAAAGCAATTACCACTTGCACTTTGACCTTCTCAATTTTTGTAAGTAGTAGTAGGAAGGAAATGCCTGAACAAAAGCTTTGCAGAAAGAAGACTTGGGTCAGATAAGGAATTCAGCTAAAGGATAACCAGCTATCAAGATGCTTTCTGGGTATCAGGGCATAGGATATTGCCTCACAAGATGGTTTCGTATTGCTCACTGTCACTTGGCAGTTCAGGGAGCAGTTAAAGCTGATGCAAGACAATGCTGTTAATTCAAAAAATGAGATTTCTTGCTCTCTTTTGCATTTCTAAGCCTTTGTCTTCATAAAACATGAAAAAAGTAGAGCAATATCTAGCTTGTCCAGTCAAAACCCTCCCTTAAGTATACAGGAAAAGTTCCCAGCATAGAGGCCCTATTATCAAGCAAAGTACTGACCCCTAAAAGCACTGTCCATTTCTTTCTCCATGGATACGATTTTGAATCCTCTCCTATTTATGTTTGCACTTAGTCCGTGCTTGTCTACATATTGTTCATTATGAAAAAAGTATAAAACATTTGTATATGTAACATATTATGTATTTATGAGAATATCATGGATATGCATACACATATGTCTCTTTGGCCCAGCTAAAATTCAGGAAATGATTCCTACATCTTGAACAAAGTATGTATGTTGGAGGTCATTTTTTGAAGTTTAGCATTGAGCAGACTTTGTATAGTGAGAATTTTCTATGTTTGGGAAAGAGAGCAAGAAAATACAGTGAAATAACCAACCAACCTACAATCCAATAAAATCCTCTCAGACTAATTGGTAAACCTGACCCTCATACTCACTAAAATTATTTGGGACTCACAAACTAATGCCTTATTAGTATTCAGTTTTATTGCCAAAACTTGTGGGGGAAGAAACAAATATCCAAGAGCATTAGGCAAGAAGATTAAAAAGTAGCATAGGATAGGGCCTATGTTTAACTCACTTTCCTGTCTGTGGTTCAAATCTATCAAACACTCTTAAACTGGGTTAATGTCACCAGCTTCTGAGAGCTCAGTGATCCTATATGCCATGTAGGTTTTGATGGGGGAATGGGGCAGTACCATCATGAAGTAATTGCCAGTGATGGGAAGAAGGGGAAACAGGAATATGAGACATTTAGATGACAAATAAGGACATAGGGACTCTGATCTTATTAAAAGAAAAAAAAATGATGGAAAAGACACTAATCACTGGATGGTGACAATTGAGAAAACACTCCTTTATGATCGTTTGCTTACTAAGCCCAAGTCTGCAGATAAGAATGGGGTAAATAATAAATAACATCCTTCAGGAAACTAAGAGACCTACAGCCAACAATCTATGAATTAATCATCAAATACTTATGAAGGAAAGACATGGTCTTTACCTGCAGGGATATTATAATCTATTTAGGGAGAGAAGAGACATACATAAATAGTTAAAGTCTCCAGGGCATTATGTGATAACATCTAGGGGAACCTGAGGTTTTCAAGTTAGCTCACACTAAAATCCATGCCTGAATTGCATTAACTCAGCAGCTCCACTCCTTCCCACCCCTACCGCATGAATCAGGGCAGAAACTCAGCCATCTTTTCCACACATGAAAGTCCCTAGAGAATGGCTCAAATGAGCTCATGAATTGTCCATTCAGGTTTTCTGCTCCAGCTTCCTCACTGGTGCCTGTAAGACTCTTGAAAAATAGTCTCACCTCTCCAGTGGCTGCCAGTGACCTCCATGAGATTACTGTAACCCTGGATGCCACCTTCGCTCCGTCTTGGAGTGCAAGGGCTGCATAGTGGTTTGCAGAATAATTGGGGAGAAGACACATTCCCTACCTTGTGTCACTCGGCCCCAGAAGTGGCATTACTTGAGTCCTAAGTATCTTAAAATCACTCTTGAAAATATCTTCTTCAACATCTGGTTCTAACTGCTGTAAAGGTGAGGGGGTTTCTGGGACCACGTGAGAACAGACTCAATGCCATTGTCCTTATGGTTTTTTGTCTTTTACATGTTTCTTTGTCACAGATGCCAGGTACCCTTTTTACTTTTTTGATCCAAAATAAAATCCCTATGCATACTGAGTCATGCAAAAATAAATATTTCCTACATGGGGTGGAGTTGTGTCTCAACATCTGCTCTGCTTCTACTGTGCTTGGGATCAGCTGTACCCTGAGCTACCATGATATAATAAAGGAATTCAGCAGAGTGGAAAATTTCTCTAGCCTTGTGTGGTCTAGAACAGGAATAACAGGTGGCACTTGACCTTTGCTGTAAAGATAATTGGAGTCCCATAGGAGGGAAGGAAAGGGAGATCAAAGTGGCTTTCCAAGCAAGAGTGGTGCAGTGAATGCTGGTGTGCCATCCCTATCCCTGCTTCAGGACCCAGGCACTCATTTCCTTAGCTGCCAGGAGTGTTGGCTGCTGAAATTCACAGCTGAGTCCTTGTCCAGGAATTGCCCTCAGCCCAAGGGACCTGTGTCATCCAAGAGTATGGCCCCTTTCAAGGGGCAACCTGTACTCACTGACTGGTTAATGTGAAGGTACAACGCCAGTCTTCTAGACCCAATGTGAGATGCTTCTGCAGGCCAGTCCAGCTCTGGAGCGCCCCACGGGTTTGACTGAAGTCTCTGCTGCAAACACATCACTGTTCTACTTCTTCCTCCGTCCAATCCTGCCCCCACGGCCTCCTTATAGGTGTGCTCCAGGTGTGCTGAGCACTTTCCTTTACAATTCCTATATGTAAATCACAGTCTCACAATCTGTTTTGCAGGAAACCCACCTCAGAAAAATGAGAAATAAAACAAGATTTTTAGGGGACAGTGAATTTATCAGGCTGACTAGGGTGGAAGTTTAGTTAGGGGTGGTGGTTTGGGACATAAATCTTGAAAGTCAGGTTTGCAGGGAGTCCCTTGAATGCCAAATTACAGTGTTGGGATTTTATCTAACAGACCAAGATCAGTAAATATGTGGCATATGAGCTCACAGTAGCTTCTCCATCCTACACCTGGAGTGGACGTCACCAATCAATGACTGTTCTCTTCCCAACAGAGTTCCAACCTGACTGTAGAATCCTTCTCTAGGCTGAGAATCAGTCTGATTCATGTGTAATGAAGCCTACACCCATCCCAGCCACACATTTTTAGGAGCAACTTAGTATCATTCTAATTTCTAATAAGGACTCCTTACCCATTGAGACTTGAGGAATGTTTATTAATCAAGAGCATTTGCCCAATAATCATATGATATACAAACTTTAATGCCACCCTGAGGTAGAAATTAGAGGCATGGAATACAAAAGAATGTATCTAAGTACTGAATATGTATTCATTGTTAGGGACAGAAATTTCTTTTTGAGAATCACCTCTTTGAGAATGTATTGAAAAAGGCAACTTTTTTATAGGCTAACATTTTTTTGAAAAATAATCTCATTAGATAGGATAACATATATATAGGATGAATGAGTAAACAAATATTTATGGGATAAATAAATAAATAGGATGTACATATATGTACCAAATGATAATATATGGTTAGACACAAAATATCATGTTTTCAATTTTGCTTCTTCTCCAATATTACTGCCACATTTAGTTCTGACATTTTAGCATCGTGAATATCTGTGCAGTCTTACTAAACATGTCTTCACTATGGTCAGTGAGGGTCTGTGCCTTGACTCACAGCATCATGTGTTACTTGAGTAGGGTGACCACACATCCCATCTGTCCAGGATACACTTCATATTATTAATAGTTCCCCCTTTTGCTCTCAAAAGAAATAGAGTCAGTCTATCTTTAAATAACTTTGTATCAATGTTTATTATATAAATTAGATTTCAACCAAAGAAATGCAGCAAAAATATTTACAATAACATTCAAATTTCCAGGCCTAAAAGAGATTTTATGTTTGGTGACTTGTCATCTTTCTCTGTCATGGAACTATAGTTGGAGGAGAAAGTGGTAAAAGGGTCATCAGCTTCGGTTTACTCATAACATCTGTGATGATTTTATCTCTCTTGCTTCATGTTATACGTGTAGCCTGCAATGCAGAAGGAATCCTGGGCAGACCATCATGAAAAATCACTATTAAAAAAAAAAAGCATGGAAAGAACATTCTTCCTTATTAGAGAAAGCCCAATAGGTGTGTAATGGGTGTGTAGTATGGCTGTATGCATGAGAGAGACAGAGATTAAAACCATAATCTCTGAGATGTTTCCCCTGAGCCCCATCATGTCAGTTGACAAAAAACGTACTAACAATGTACCAGTGAACTTTGAGCAACTTTTTATCTTTGAGTCAGAATTTCAAATAGAATTTGATTTTTATTGTATATTGTTAGGGAACCCATGATTTCCTACAACATCAAACACCTCATTTTTTCAAATATAGGTATTATAAATACCTTGTTTATTGTATTCACAGCCAAGAAACTAAAAGGGAGTCCATATCTGGGTGCAAAGAGACGTTATTAGAATTTGTAAATTAAAAACTTTCCACTTTGCATTTTTTTATATGGACCATTTTGATAAATATGATGATTCAGTTTCAGGCCTTAACAAAGTAGAACAAACAAATGGTAATGATGGACTGGCAGACTTAATTACAAGAACAAAATAGTCAGTAAACAACTCAAAACACATAGCATTTGGGGGTCCTTTAGTGTAGAGTCAAAGGCCCCTTCATAAAATTAGTGGGCCTCAAGGGCACAGAATCAAACTATAAGTGCTATCAGTGATACTGACGGTGAGAGTCCAAGAAAGACTCAATTATATTCTATCTACTCTGCTCAAGAAGGCAGGGATTTTAAGATATTTTAGAAAAATCTAAACAAACTTCTTAAAGTAAAGAACAGCAATTTGGTGCTCAAATACACAGATACTTAGTATCTGGAAAACTCACTAAAACAGAAGGATACAAAGAAATCTCAGTAGCAGAGGCAATATTGTCCAGAAATAAATACTAAAATCAAAGACAAACATAGGCACTATCCATATCTCTGCATTTATCCGACAGCAGGTAGTATAATTAGCAAGATACCCACATGCACACAGGCGCACGCCCCACACAAACACGGCAGCACGAACTCAAGAAGAAAATGTATGCTTTCTTCTGAATTTGGTTTCAGGAGAGCTCATCATCTCAATATTGTCATTTGAGACTGCCACCTGCTCTCCTTTAAAAGCGACTATTAGAGAGTATTGCGCTGAAGTTGATTTCATACTCAAACATGCTTTCTTGTCCAAAATATTCATAAGTGGAGGGATCATCTTTTTCCAAAGTTCTTAAATCTGTCTGTATTTAAGTCAGAGTCTCCAGCCCATTTCACTTTTTAATAAAAAACAAACATTTATTTGCCAGGATTTTCTGCCTGAATATGCTGTGACTCTCCCACAGAAACCAAATCTGCCTAGCTACATCTAGATTTATTCCTTGAGAAGATGGCTATAATATGTTGTTGCTGTTTTTATCTGTATTAAAGGTCAGTATGTTTTTAAAAATAATATTTTATAAAAATATAAAATAACAATAGTGGCATTTATATAATTATACATATTAAGGAGGAAATGGGATAATTAAAAAAATGAACATGGGAAGTTGTCTTTTTCCCTAAATGTGCAAAATATCACAGGGAAGTTTGGGACTCTGAACAATCTTCCTCCCGCACACATATATTTGGCTTGCTAGCACTGCTTCTTCCTTTGCTTTTCCTTTTTTATTTCCTATTAACACCTCCTTATTTGTCACTCTCTTTTACTTTTTCCAGAACAGTAGTATGACAAAGATTTGTTTTTAGTCTTTGAAAACACTAGTAGCAATAAAAAGATGGGAATAAATTTTCCATTCTAGGTAATTCTTCTACCCAGCAGATATTTTAAGACTTCACAGAAATTGAGTACTTTTTTCTTTTCTTTTTTTTTTAAAACGTAGTCTAAACCTACTAAAACATTCACCATCTCTGCTGCCTAATGCATTTATTCATGGCCTATATATATTATCCTCTATAACCTCTTCCTTCATGTCTTCATTTTAATAATATTGCTTATGTGAAAATTGCTGGATAAATTATTCAATTTTTTTCTATTATCCAGTATATCTGCAATAAAACTGATAACCTAGCTCTGTAAATACATTTATAATAGTTTAAGTTAGTCTTCTCTGTTTATTTGTCTGTCTTCCTGCCTGTCTTTCTTTATCTGGCTCTTTCCACTCCATTCTCAAGCCTTTGGCTAGGATGGACTTGAAGTACGTTGTTTCTGTTTGTTATGTAATGAAGACAAGCTGCTAAGTAGATGCAAATGCTAATTCTGTAGTTACTTTTCATTTCACATGAAATTTCATTAGTGTTAAGTATGGAAAATTAATTACTCCTTAATCACAAGTCCACAGAACTTAATCACCAACTACAAATAACTATGTTAAAGGGTAATGCTATGGATTAACCATAAATCAACAAAGCAGGCAAATTCTGCATTAAGGCCAAAATCCAGGTGGATACTCATGACCTCTACTTGCTAATAAAGAAATAGATACAATTTCCTGTGCTAGAACAATATTTTTCAAGTATTTATTTTCTCATTCAACAATTTTTTTGTACTTTCTTTGGGCCAGACTCAGGGATAAAAAAGTGATAAAATAATCTCTGCTTCAAAGAGTTTACAGTTGACTAGGAGAGTTGGACAAGTAAAAAGAGAGGGAGATTGACGCGTTGATGAGTGGATCACAAATGTTGTGAAAGAGTAACAGAAGGGGCAGCTCACTGAACCTTGGGGTTATTTGTGAAAGTTCATGGGACCAGAGGATGTTAGGCAGAAACCCTAAAGTCAAGATTTACTCATATCCCCCCTTCCTTTCTTTTCTCTGCCCTCTTCAGTGGGACTTACATTTTTTTTGAACGCCCAAAGCAGGGATGTGCCGGAGCCTTCATCCTCCCTGGCAGCTGGTAAGAACCCATTGTTAGTAGCTCTTCCTAACTCTGTATTCAGTGACATCGTATTAGTTAGTTGCTTGAAATTAGTGATGCTAGTAGTGTTTACACCATGGGAACTGGCAAACGCTACAAAGCAGGACTTAAAAAGACTTCCTCCAGAAAGCAGCTTCTTAAACATTTACCAGCACATCTCCTGACCAGGAAATATAGTATTTCTTATAGTGGAGGATAATGAGACAGCATAGTTTTTCCCCTATCAGTAAGACATTGTCCCTGATAAGTCAGGGATTAGAACTATAAATAACACACTATCCATTCTTTCCTAGAAATTACAATAGGTAGGATAAGACAAGTCATCAATCACTGTATCAAAACCAAATCAGTATAAAAAGTTCAGTGGAAGAGAATAAGGCTAGAAGGATTGATCTAAAAATACATTTCAGTGGTTGGTCTATGGATTGTAGGGTTATTAGGGCCCCACAATTACTGTCATATAAAATTTGTAGGTCACTCAGTTAAGAGTATTGTTGTTTTGGGGGATGAAGTTTCTCAGAGAGTTTTTATCAACCTGCCATTCTTCTGTGGGGATTCTAACTAACGTCAGCAATAGAAAGAGATAACGTAACATAGCATTTAAGAATGTTAGCATGGACCTCTGAGTGCCTTGGATCAAATACTCCATTACTATGCTATCCTGAGAAAGTTACATAAACTCTCTGTGCTTCAGATTCCTTTTAAAATTGTAATAGTAATAGTACTTAACTCATAGAGTTTTTTTGAAGACTAAATGAATTAAAGATGTGAAAACACTCAGGACCTGCCTGGCATATCACGCACACTCTGGTGTCATCTATTGTCCTTATTAACATTCACAAGGACTGGCGGCTTCCACAAAATGGGCATGATCTGATCCTATCCTTCCAAACACTTCTAAGAATTTCGAGAAGTCATTGCTAACCCTTGACATTGACAAATATGAAGATTAACCATAGAAATTTGGGAATTTGCCCAATTTCTCTATAATTAACCCTGAATATTTGTGATATTGTCTTCATCTTTTTCTAGGACTATGAACCAATACAGTAGATGTGATTTCTCTTTACAGTAGATATTATTTCTCTTATATCTATATTGTTAGATTTACCTAATCAAAGAGACAGAAACGTCACAGATCTGAACACACAATGAAGTTAGTCTCATAAGATGATGTTTTCAAGAAAGGTAAGGTTGAAATATTTTTGGAAAGACATAGCACTTAGAAACAGACATAAGACTCCTCCTTTCCCTTACTGGTCATGGAATTATTCACCACCTGTCAGTGTCTATAAACTCTTCATTTAAAAGCAATGGAGAAAAAGTGACCTTTCAAGATAGAACCCTTACTTCACTTACAGTTCTACTTCTGGTGTTCCAGGAATCCCATTGTAAGGTCTTGCCCATGGCCACAGACGTGACAGGAGCTGTAATCATTTCTGCGATATAATGCAGGTATTTGTGGTCATTAATTAATCACTTATAAAATTCCTTGAAAATGAAAACCTACTACACGGGGCCTAAATCCACAAGACCCAAGAACTATAAATCACCCCTGTAAGCAGCTTTACTATACAGTAATTCATAGAGTGATGCTTGGTTAGAAGATGGGAAGAAGAGAAAGTGAACAGAATTCTTTTATGGGGTTTTAAAAAATCCTGTACTGTTACACTAAGTCCAAATTTTGTCGTTAGTGCCACCAAGTCGATTCTGACTCCTAGTGACCCTGTGTACAGAAAGTAGAACACTGCCTGGTCTTTTTGCACCATCCTCTCATCTCCCTGTGCTATATTAGACAATGTTTTGCTGCTATTCATAGGGTTTTCATGGCCAGTTTTTTGGAAGTGGGTGGCCAGGTCTTTCTTCCTAGTCTGTCTTAGTCTGGAAGTTCTGCTGAAACCTGCCCACCATGGGTGACCTTGCTGGTATTTGAAATACTGGCATAGCTTTCAGTATCACAGCAACACGCAGCTGCCACAGTACAACAACTGACAGATGGGTGATGTGGTTCCCTGATGGGGAGACAAACCCGCACCACAGCAGTGAGAGCGCTGAATCTTAACCCCTAGACTTAGCAATATATACAGATGCCACGGCAAAAATACTGGTGTGAAAAATAGGATCTGTATTCTGATCCCAGGACTGCCACTAATTCGTCAAGATGTGCAAATTACTGGATCTTATTTCCTTTTTTCTAGGGTATTGGGTTAGACACAATGGCTTCCAAGAAGTCTTGAGTATCCCAAAAGTGTGGCGTCAGGGATGGCCTTGAGAAGTGGCAACATCAGCACTCAGGAATCCAGGCTGCCTCCCTCCCACCACTACCACTTCAACTGGTCAAGACAATACCACTTTTAATCAGTTTTGTGGATTAAATATTTACAAGTTTTCCATATTTCCTATTAGCAAATATTATTTGAAAAAAGATCACTGGTTAAAAGTTGAAAATCATTAAATTAGTTCAGTCTTAAAGATTGGAGACTCTACAGTTTCCCCATCACTAATTTAGGAGGTGATACTTCAAGTATTACTCAAAATTAGCTTATACCAATTAGATTACTTAGACTCATTATTACTTAGCACATAGATTACTATATAAAACTGATGAAATACGAAGACTAGGAGATTCATATTCAGTAGAGTTGAGGTCTTTTCAACACTTTAAATGTCACAACAGAGGAAAAATATGATGTCCCATTAGTTTTAAGGCATCTTGCATTTAATTCCTTTTTCTATCTGAGATGGCTAATCACAGAATTTTATTGGAAACTACCTTCAGAAACCTATCATTTTACAGATGAGCGACCAGAGGGTTACTCAGAGTTGCTCAAGGAACTATTCGATGTCCAGGATTCTTTCCTCTGTATTGTATGGTTTTGACAAAGAATAAATATATAAGCTACATGAAGCAATGATCTGGAGATTCTTAATCACACGTTTTTTTTTTTTCTTTCTCTTTGTCTCTGTCTCCCTTTTTCCCTCCTTCCTCTTTCTCCTCTCTCCCTTCCTTTCTTCCTTGCTTTCTTCCTTCCTTCCTTTCTTTCCCTCTTTCTTTTTTCTTTTATTCATTCACTAAACAATTCTTGAATCTCTACAACAAGCCCAGGTCTCTACCAGCACTGGGAAATTGCAGTTATATAAGAAGATCTGGTACTTGTCTCATGGAGTATATAATATGGAAGAGGAGTAACCCACTTACATGAGTATAGAGTGCTAGGTCCTATGGGAGAAATATTCAATGGTGTGTCCAGAATTTTAAACCAGAGAAGCAGTTGGGGCCAGTCATGCATGAAGTGGCACTTGGAGTGTATTTTGAAGAATGAGTTGTAATTAAATTGACAAAAGGTATACACGGGCCTGTATGTCTGTGGGTGTGTAGGCTGTGGAGGGAGAATTCCAAGTAGAAGAAAAAAGGCACAGATGCCTAAAACAGATGATACATTGGGGAATCTCCAAGAATTTCAGTAAGGCTGGATGGAATGATGCATGTCAGAAAGGGGTGTTGGGAAATAGGAGCTGTAAGGAGCAGAAACATTGTTAAGGGGTCTCATGAGACAAAGTTTATGAGTATGGATCTAAAAATGTTATGATGCAACAGATAGCTATTGATCAAGGGGATGCCATCATCAGACCTGCATCACAGAAAATAACTGGCAAGACTATATGGAGAGACTGACAGAGACCAGTCCTGAGATGGCAGAATCATTAGGATGAACTTCCAGTAATCCAGGAGAAAAGGATGAGGGCTATGGTGTGTGCCTGGGAGAATTGACATCGGGAATAAATCCATGACAAATTAATTAACAATTAACCCTCACTTCACCTGAAGGGTCTAAGAAAAATAGATGGTAAGAAATAGATTATTTTGGTCCTCCCAGGGACCTGGCTACACTTGACAGTAACGATCGAAATCCTATTGCAATTCCACACCTAGCAAATACTCCCACAGATATTTCCATGATATTAAATTCAGCCTTCCAACTCCCATAAGTTCACCATTCAGCAAACGTTTCCAGGAGAGTTAAATATAATATTATGTTTGCTTTGTTTGGCTTTTTGGAACAGAGTAACAGGGTAATTGAGATGCTCTCACCTTGAGCTTCCTCTCTGGATGCTGGTGCATTTTTACCATCCTGGAGTCAGTCCAATACTACATCAGTTGAGAGGGATAGACCAGTCTTTGCAAAAGCTCCCTGGAAAAGAATAAAAATTAGTTCAGGAAAAAGCTTCACATCTATCAGACCAATCAAAATCGTCAATGTAGTTGTTGTTTAGAACCAGCTATCCATACTACAGTGAACTATGAGGGAGTGGATATGGATGTGGAAAGGAGCTGTATTGTAAGTTATAGAAACAGAAAGAGCTTATTTTGTTACCACCGATGGTTACAACTATCATAGACAAAAGTGGGTCAGAACATATTTTTATTTTATCTTCATTTTACTGGGAGGACTCGGTTTGAATCACAGGGCCGGCATTTCTCAATTGTGGTGCCAGGATCAGCTGCATCAGCCTCACCTGGGAACCTGTTAGAAAAGCAAATTCTGCAAATCCACTTCAGACTTAACAGAAGCAGAAACTCTGCGGGGCAGGGAACGTAGTAACCTGGGTTTAACAAGCCTGCCAAGAGGTTCTGATGTGCATCAAAGTTTGAGAAGCACTGTGACCAAGCTTTTATCATAGTGGTTAGGAGCATGGACTCTAGAATCAGACAAATATTCTGGTTCATTCCAAATTCTAGCTCTGCCTCTAAATGGATATGATCTTGGGCAATTTACTTAACTTCTCTGAACTCTAGTTTCCTCATTTGTAAAATGGGGATAAACATATTTTCTACCTCATTAGGTAATTGTAGAGACTCAATTAGATAATGTATTCACTGATTCATACATTCATTCATTCTATACTTACTCGTCAGACATCTACTTCCTCCCAAGCACTCTTTTAGGCTCTGGAGATTTAATGGTGAATCAAAGAGACAATGTCCTTACTTGGGAGAGGGTGAGCTACACATTCTAGTGTGTTACATGTTGTGGGGACTCAGCATCACGTCTGTCTGGTGCACAGTAAGCGCACAATAAATATTATTTGTAATGAGTATTAGCTAATCGTTTCTTTGAGTCAGAATTCAAAAACAATGCCATTTTCAATTTTCTCAATTCAGCTTTTGGAAACATGGTTAAGATCAATATAGGTCTGGGTGGAGCAGCTCTTTAAAAAAACAAAACCATCCTAGCTCTTAAAACAGTAGAAACCTAGGGGCTGTAATTTATGAAAATGCAACTACCACAGAATCTAAAGACAACATTTCATCCTGATGAAAATGGAGATAAACTCAACGGCTCCGTGTAGGCCAATCGGAAATATTGCCACGTTGGTAAAGGACTTAGAACACCCAAAAGTTTCTGTCCTATTGCCTGCTGAACACATTAAAAAAGTGGACTGTTCCATTATTAAATGATGCTTGAAAGAGCTCTGTGTTTGATGGAGGGGAGCAATCTTCTGGGTGTCCAGGAAAAGCTGCTACAACTTTCTTAACAGCCTCTCCCATCTGGTGATGGAGGCCTAGTCATTTGAATAAAAAAAGGGCAGAGAAAACGCTGAGAGGCAGTTTGATCTAACTCAACCTTTTCAAATGACTACACTAATTTTAAACATATGAATTTAACTGTATGTTTGCCCCTCTATAAACAGGGCGAACAAACAGTATATCATTTTTACACTTGAACTGTATTATGATTTTAATGCAGGCTCAGGTGAGGTGAGGTCAGAAGATACAATTAAATGGATCTGGTACCAGCTGGAGATTAGGCTCTCTTTAACCATGCTTGGGTGATTTATCCATCAACAACTCATGTACTGCTCCATAAAAATTGATATCTGTTTAAAAATAGGTATTAAAATACAGTGTACTTTTAAAATTAGAGACTAAAATATTGTGTAGTTGCCAGCAGGTAGTTTATTTAATATTCATGTGCAATATGAAACAGAAAGATTCCTGTTCTTGGAATAAATATCTATTAGAATAAATTTGCCCTAGTTACTGATATATACAGAGCTTCTGTGCTTGGTCAGGTCCTTGGAAAAAAAATATGAAAACAAATTTTTAAATCATTTACAACCCCCCAGCATGTGGAATGGTGATATGTAATTACCTCACTTGTTAAATAGCTCTATCTGTTCCTCAAGGATTTATTTCAATGTTGTTCTTTCATGAAAGGCTGTTTAAAAACAAAAACAGGAAAAAAAAAAAAGAAACAGAAATGCCAAGTAAATGTGTTTATTAAGAGGAAATAAAAAATCTTGGTGCTTTTATATATTGTACTGTGGACTATGAAAGGTAGACTTCAATCTTGTGGTTGAATTTGGTTCCTAATAGATGTAAATTCAAATATTTGGATTTTCAGCATCTAAAGCCAACTTGGGGCTCTAAGTAAAGGGCAATCATTTGTCTACTAATATGCATATCAAAAACTTAAACAAATGAGCATTTAAAAGTAATATTTGATTAACCATTCGCTGAAAGAAAAGTAATTCTGCCTGTCTAATTTAGTAATTTATATAGTTTAGTGATTTGCTTGTCAATAATGAACGAATTGCCCTAATATATTACTGTAATGCTTCATTTTCATTAAGACATCTGCCAACTTTTCAAAAAACCTTTTCCATTTGGGACTTGACTTATAATTGTAGAGTCCCTTGGGGGAGTTTCAATATTATTCTAATCAATTTTATCCACAATACACAATATGGATGATTACATTGCAATGTAATTTCCAAAGTTACTTTCTCACATTAGTCATTTGCAAAAAGGGGAGACACTGCCGATGTCTCCAGAACATATTTTAGAAAAGAAACTCACTGCAGCAATGGAGCAAAGAATATTTTTCATCATTTGAATGCATCACAACATGAATATGTATATGTACAGATATGTTTATATAATTTACAACCACACTTCAAAGCTTTATGGTCTATAACATTTATATGTTATTTTTATGCAATCAGATGATAATGGATTTTACAACCATAAGATTCAAAAGTTGAAAAGTCCTCCAAGATGATCTTCCTGTTTGTGGATTCCTGTGATAATGCCATAGTCTTTTCTTCTTTTTTATAATAAGGAGAGGTGGATCATAATTCCAGGGGAAACTGCAAAAATAAAAGTGGTCTTTGTCTCACTCCAAATTGAATCAAGGCTCCAAAAAAGTCATTCAACTAGCCTCTATTCATAACAAGTGCAATATCTGGGCTCCCATCTTTACTCTTTATTTTTAAACTTCTCCTGACTCAGTTATGCTACTTATCGAGGGACCATTCCAAGACCCCCCAAATTATCATCATTGTCTTCCCCCATGATTGTCTAACCTATCTTTAAGACTATAAAGCCTACCCCTAACATGTCAGACAAGCTTACCTTCAATTCAGCAGCGAGTATTCGGGAGCATTGAAGAGGAGATAAATAGGTCTAATAAATATTTTAAACATATAGAAAGAAAAGGAAATCAGAGTAACCAATAATAAACCTTCTGATGAAGAGTAAGTCAGTGGTAGTATCAGGAAAGCTAGTTTTTTGGATTTCTTGCTTGCTCTTACCAAGTTTTTCTGTCTCCCTTCCTATTCTGTTTTTAATGCACTAGCAGGGAGAAGCAAAAACAAACCCCAATTCTCAGGGTTCTACATGCAAGGGTCTTTCCTATTTTTAATGTATTTATAAATTGTTTCAACCAATCATTTTGATTTTAAAGTTTTTTTTAACTTTTAATCTTGTTATTAGGTTGATGAATTAAAATGAACAACATTGGCTCCTTCCCAACCAAAATAGGTACTAATTCATCATTAAAGTTAATAACGTTGCCATTAACAAATATTTATTAAGTGCTTACCAAACACAAGGTAATCTCCTAGAACACATATGAAGAAAATTTTAGAATACTGGCCAGGACCTGAAAGAAAGCTTGAAAAATTAGAAAGACATATATTGTTGGTAGGTAAGAAAATCCAACATGCTAAAGCTTTCAGTTCTATTGAAATTAATTTAATCCTCATCAAGATAATCCTGATTAAAATATTACCAAGCCTCTTCTTTTTTACAAACTTGAAAAAATGAGCTAATCTAGAAAAATAAACTTAGGTACATGAAGTAAGGAGGAAAAGTATTCCAGGCTGGGAAAATGGGTGGGCCAAGTTTTATGGGCAACAATTTGGAAAGGATGTATAGAAGAAGATAAATGGACACATTTGATGGAACCCAGAGTTCATATAGGACAGAGGAGGATTGGGTTATAAAGATAGAATGGAACCAGATGGGGAGAACTTTTTATTCTAAACTTAAGGACGGGGACATTCTTCCAAAGGGAAATAATTTAAGGGTTTTGAGCCAGGGAATTACACTTGGAAAGAGCTACTTAAGAGCAGCCTAGCGGTAGTGTACATGATGAATTGGAAGGGAAAGAGACTCTAAGCAGGCAGAATAGTTAGAAGGCTATTGAAATAATCTATGCATGAAATGGTAAAGGTCCAGAATAAAATCATATAATTTATAAATGGAAGGACCCTCAGATCATCTCGTGTAGTGGCTTTCAAGCTTTTTTTAACTGTGAGCCATGGTTAAGGAATGTTTTACATATACACACATCCACATAAAATGAAAAAATGTTTAACAGAATAATATTTATCCTTAGTATTTATGATATTTGACTTTTTTGGCCCTATTCTTTTTAAATTTTAGAAAATGCTGATGGGAACACATTCTATTTATTTTAAGATTTTCTAATAGGCGGTGACTTGCTGTTTGCAAAGCATGGTTCAGGTCTAGCCCCTTTACTTTTCAGAAGAGAAACTAAGGTACAAAGAAACGAAGAGACTAGCTCAGCATCTCACTGCTCACGATTAGAGGTCAGGTCCATGAACTCCCACTACAGCACCCTACAGTTAGGGTGGTACTGTGGTAGAAATAGATCTGAGTAATTTTAGAGGAGGAATCAACAAGATGAAGTGACTGACTGTGAAAAATCAAAATCAAGTGAGGTTTTATTCCTCATTAATTGGATAAAGAGATTTGCGGTAGAATTACAGGTGTCTGAAGAAGGGACTGTCTCGGGAGAAATACACGAGTTCACATTGAGGGTAAGAGGGCAGAGGAATAGTCAAACTGCCCAGTAGGCAGGGAGAGCTGCAACAGTAAGTTTTCAAATGAAAAATCTTGTAGGTCATCTCTTTGGGAATGACCAGATGGCATTCAACGTAATAAATGTATATTGAATACTTCTCCTGTTCACGGCCCTGTTATAGGTACTATATTTTACTCAAAGATGAGTAAAATCAGGGCTCTGTACATGAGAAGCTCTTATTCAGAAGTTTGTTGATAGTATTGTACTTCCTTGGAATTAAACCATTATTGTTGCTAAAAATTCAATAAAATTCATTTTCAAAACTTTAAAATTCACTTTAAAAACCTTTACAATTTTTAATCTTCTACATTTTGATCTAATAACACTGGCCTTTACACCAGCTTGCATTGTTTTTCCCAGCAATAATTCATCTGTGTGTGTGTAATGTGTCTTTCCTTTTGACATCCACCGATATTCTTTAAGGTGGCAAGTTGCCTCTTACCAGATTACCTCTGAAAAGAAACAGCTTCTGACAGGGAAATGAGCAGCTGGGTGGCAGCCTACAGCAACTCTGTTATTTTGCACTGATATAGCATTTTAATATAAATGGCTGAAATGCAATCTGAAAATAGTTATTCATCACAAACAAACGCCGCAAACTGGTTGGCATTTAAGCTGTTATATTTGTGGGTTGACTTCTTTCTAGGTGCTTCCCTTCCTTTAATGATAATGATGGTGATTTCACACTGCCCAATCGAGGGACGAAGAAAGGATGCCAAAACCAAGGCTCAAGCACTGTAATGTTGAGAAAAATCTGCAGCAGAACCGGAAGAGAGTCCAGGATCCCTAATACCAAATCGATCTGGTCCTTTTTCCATTTTATCCAAATAATTTAGATCTGTATCCTTAGGGAAAATGAAACAGAGAAACTGACTGGCCATCACAGAGTCAGAATTTGAATCATTAGCATATGGTTACAAATAATTCCTTTTCTGGGTTTTATTCCAGGTTCAGAGATTCTTGTTACTTCAAACTCTTTAAGTTTGTATGGCCTTTGAACATATAAAGTGAATGTACCACTTCCTAACATATCAACTTTCCAGTCCACTGGAGAAATTTTCTAGCTGTCTATCTGCTCTACTAAAGAGATCCTTGATGTCTGCGTTTTCTCACGCCACTCCGTGGGTCAGTCTTGCTAACTGACCATCACGGTGAAGTAGAGAGCTCATTTCAAGTTCCTTTAACCACCCATTAAAGTAGACATCTCATCCTTGCTACCCAGCACATCCAACAAAAATGGGCATCCCAAATAATCTGATAGCGTGAGATGGAAAATTGTGCAACAAGAAAAAAAGAAAGAGAGACAAGTGGGAGCGATACAGAGAATAACAATGCAATAAAGTAGGATATTTTGAAACTGCCACCTTGATGAGGTTGCATCATATAATTTTTGTGCACGTGTAGGTAATGAGCAACAAATATTTTAATCTTTCATCTCATACCTGGGAGTTACTTCATCTTTGATGAGGTGAGATTCAGTAAAGGATGAGATTAGAGATGGAATAAGGGTTCTCATGAGGTTCAGAGATCTGATATCAACAATACTTCATGCTTTGTTTTTAAAATATAAGTTTTATAACTGAGCTTTTCATGATGCATCCAAATGTCATCCATCAAAAAAGACTAAATAAAACAGCTGTGCCAAAAATTTCTTTAGTGTCAAAATGGTCGACTTAAAGAAATTTGTAGCTTAATGGAGTGTAGTGGATCGTTCCCCCAGGGGACATTTGGCAATGTCTGGAGACATTTTAGATTGTTACAGCTGGGAAGGGGGCTGTTTGCTACTGGCTTCTAGTAGGTAGAGGCCAGGGATGCTGTTAAACACCCTAGGATGCACAGGAAACTCCCTCCTCCTCCCCCACCACAACAAAGTGTTAATAGGTGAGGAAACCCTGAGTTAGAGTGATAAAGGTGAGAGAACTTACAGATTGGCTGATGTTTTTGAGAGAGAATAAGTGCAAGAACAGAAGAGAGAGCAACATAGATTGCTATCCCAAAGGGTTCTTTTATACTGATTTTACTTTTCCATATACAACAAACAATTTGTCTTGCCTTAGCAAATCTTCTACTGAATTCTTGTCCACAACCTGACTCTGATCCTGACCTAGTGAGCCCACTTCTGGGAATTTATCTTCTGGAAATAATCTAAAGGAAAGACACAGTCATAGGCATGTTCTTTGCAGTGTTATTTATAACCTAAAATCTAACCCTACTGTGAGATAAACGATTTAGAGGTCATAATGCAGCATTCGAGAAAAAATGTAGATTCTGCAAACAGAACTGAAATTCAGGAGAGAGGTCAAAGCCGATACTATAAATTCAGAGTATTAATGTTGCCCTAAGATTCAACGCATCTATCTCTCTAAATGAAATTTAATCTGCTTCCATTTCTTACCTGTCTGGTTGTCAGAAAACTCAATTTCAGTTATTACTGAGTGTTCCTGACCCTCACCTTCAGTGTGGTTGTAAAAGAATCCTAAGCTTGCTTGGGGCTGGGAAACTGGGGAGGAGCTGAGCTCTTAATTTGAGAGAGTCTATAACTTCCGTATTGCTTCTTTTATTATGCGATGTTGCTCTTAAGCCTGGTACCCACAACACAAATGCACTCAGAGATGCCCTCTCAGCCTTCATCCTCTCTGCCCTCACTGGGCCTGGGACTGGATGCCATCTGGAATCAGAGACTGAGCCTATCCACCCCAGCCCGCTTTGAGGCGTTTCAACTTCCTGCTGGTCCAATCCTTCTCCATCTGCTTTTACCTCTCAGATAATCTCTTCTTTGTGAGCTGGAAACACCAAAGCTCCTTTATTCCCCATTTCTCTCAAGGCCAAAGGAGATATTTAGAAACACAATAAAACTCTTTCCTGGATTTGGCAGTTGAAAACCCCCTCGTAATTTCCGGTTTGTTTCTTAATAATTTGCTTTTTACATTAATAGGATACACATAATAATTAAAGATGTGGAGGCTAGTTGAAAACTATAAGCAAGAAAAATTATCACACACCAAACAGTTGAAGATCCCTTGCATCTAGTGAATGTTAATAGGAAGAGAAGCCAATGAAAATATAGAAAATTATAATCAGAGAGATGGGATAATATTCCAGGAAGCAGGAGAGGTTGGTTATAATCAAATCCCCCAGAAATTGTGAAAAGATGGGGGGTTACAAAATCTGATAAATTGTTTGAATTTGATCACAAGGAGATCACCAAGACTGTGAAATCTTCAAGAGTGCAATTTCAGGAGTGTAATAAAAGTTAGATGAGTATACATAGGAATGAGGGGATAATTGGTGTACAGGAATGAGGGCAGTCAGATCAGTTTAGAATCTGGCAGAGAAAATGAATTAAGAAACAAGACCTGTCTATGAAGGACAATATAGTAAAAGAGAGAACTTGTTGGATAATAAGATCTCTACATAAATTTGTAAGCAAAAATAGGGAGTCTCAGTGGACAAGGAGAGCTCGAAGACACGGCAGAGATGGAAAATCGAAGGAGAGAAACTGAGCAAAAGGGAAGGAGATAAAGAGCACAAGTGGAAGGGTTAACCTTTGAAAGGAGGGGGGACAGGTCTTTGAGACTAAAGAGAGGAGGCATGTAAAGATATTTTCAAGTGAAGCAGCTGGAACATGAGAAAGATTCCCTCTAATAACCCCGCCACTTTAGCAAAGTATAGGGAGAGTCCTTGTTAGAGAGTGCTAGCAGCTTGGGGACCTGATTCAGGTTCTCATGATTTGCAGAAATATTTTCCCAAATTAAAAGTTTAATATAGTTCATTAAAATAAAATCACAGTGAAATAAGCTTAGCTTTGTGTTAATTTTTTTGTTTACATGCAAATTCATAACCACCACCTAACCTCCTTGTCAATGCCAGGACACGCTAATACAAAAATCATTCTTTTTAAAAAATGAATTATGATCACATCCAGAAGTACAACCCATGCATCAACTTGGACTGACACTACTGTTTTTATTTCTAATAAAGGCCTTCATTTACTTAAAATGTTGCTCCCTAGGTATTCTATTTCTCTTTTAAACATGTAAGACCATTGCTGTAAAAAAAGGAAATTACACTGAATCGAAAGCCATTGAAAGTATTATTTGGAAACTTGATAGGGCGACACAGAATCTTAATCTTGAAAATGCAGTAAAATTTGACTCCATCATAATAACCACAAGAGGCAGATCAATATGACTGAGTTAAGGTCTGTTCTATAAATCACAACTTGGTGAATGAATTAGGAAAAAGATAAGCTGTAACCAAATGGTGAAGAGTGAAATGGGAATACTCCTCCCTGGAATTAGCTTCCAATAATGTTCAGCTTGGGGCTGCAGTAATGGAGAATTATATGTTGTGTACTGTGGGCAATGGTACATCTACTGACAAGACTAACCTGGGCATAGGACATTGGGCTTTGAAGTCAAGGTTCTCACTCTGTCTAAAATAGCAACAATAACAACAACAAAATGAAAAAAACATATATCACAAACATAAGCTGCAGCTGTATGTGTGGCTATTAAGTGTGAAGTTTGGCATTATACTTTTATGATGTAAGGACTGTGTTAGTGATTTTTTTTATTGCCTAAATTGTTCAATTCAACTAAACAAATATTCGTTTCACATTGACTACAGACAAAGTACTGCCTAAGAACTGTAGGGAATTTAAAGATGGAAGAGACTGGTCCCTGACTTCCAAATGCTTAGAGTGTTGAGGGTGGGGTAATACAAATACTTTTTGAAATCATGCACGGCCAGAAGGCTCTGTTCAGAATTATAATGAAGGTTCAAATAAAGTTTTATTGAAACCTGAGAGAGGAAATGTTTATACTCCCATTGGCTTTATAAAAATATAGTGTTTAATTTTTTCAATGTTTGTTTTTATCTTTGCATTATTATAGATTAGCATAGTACCTCCCTGATGCAAATTAGCCATTAAATAATATTTGGTTAAACAAAAACTGAGAGGGAGCGTTAAAAGTTTTCAGAGAGAAAATAGGATTCATTGATTTAATCAAAATATTTATGAATTACTTTTTACTGAAGATTTAGGACTTGAAAAGATGGTCACTTAGTCACCGGCTGTGTCCTCATGAAGCTTCTAGTCTGGTAAAATTTGAATGTTGAAGACTTTCAATGAATTTTAGTAAGTGTAATATGATAAATGTTTGAAATTTAAAGATGAATGGGCTATCACAAGCATGAGTATTAAATAAGCAAGGGAAAAAATGTTTCAAAAACAAGATACAGTTTAGGTGTGGCAGAAACAGTTCCAGGAGCCACTATGAAGCATTTGACTAATATTCAGTCTCATAATACTATAGTTAAAGAGTCAAGTGTCATGCTGGAGAGGGGACAAATAGATATCTAAGAGAAAGAAAAAAATCCCATTTATGCTTTGTTCATGTAGTAGAAATTTTCCATGGATACCAGCCAATTTTCATTCCCTTTTAAAGTAGTCTTTTTTTTTTTTTTAAACGACAGAGGTGGAGAAGCAAAAGAAATGATTATAGGATGCAAAGTAGGTGAGTTTGTCTGAAACAGAGTTTAAGAGTGAAAGTGTGGAAATGCAGTAACAAGAAGAAACTTAAAACGGATAGTCTTGAGCCACATCATGAAAAGCTCTAAATGCCACATTAAAGAGTTGGCACTTGATCCAGTGCACAATGAGAAATAAAGCTCTTTGAACAAGAAAATGTATTGACCAGAGTAGAGTTTGGGGAAGATTAGTCTACAATTCTATTTTTTTCTTGCTGAGGAAGATTTGCCCTGAGCTAACATCCATTGCCAATCTTTCTCTTTGTTTTTCTTTTAGATGTGAGCTGCCACCACAGCATGGCCACTGCCGAATGGGGTGGTTCTGCACCCAGGAACTGAACCCAGGCCACCAAAGCAGAGTGCACCAAACTTTAACCACTAGGCCATTGGAGCTGGCCCCTGTAATTCTTGACAGGATAAGAGAGGTCAGTCAGGATCATTTAGTACCATTCCAGAACCACAAGAGTGCAAGTCCATGGGAGTATTGGCTACGTAGCACGCAATAAATAGTTGTGGAATTAATGAATGGTCATGTTTCTCTTATTGGGAAAGTCTGTAGTTATCAACTTTAACTTCAAAACAGGACTTCTTGACCAGGAGTTTTACAACTTCTGTACTAATAACATTTTCCATTTAGAATGCCTTGGGAAATTTCAAGTCTATTTTATAATCCCTGATGTCAGTGAGAAGAAAAGAACCTAATTTACAATTCATCATTCAGCCATTATTCTACCCCATGGGTGGGACTAATAAAATTAGGTTATAGACAGCAAGCATGTTGATAAGGGAAAAAATAGCAGGTCCTAAAGATGAATTGTGGCTCAGCACTATTATTAGGCTCAATAAATATAGTCTTTCAAGATAATTCAGCATACTGAATTGCTATTAAAATAGTGGGAATATTTGTATGTTTTCTATTTTTTTTTTGCAAAGAAAGTAATCTTTTAAACTTTATTAAGGAATAATTGACAAATAAAATTGTATATATTTAAAGTTTATAATGTGATAATTTGATATGTACATGTACATTGTGAACTGACCACCAAGATCAAGATAATTAACATATCTATCACCTCACATAGCTAACTCTTTTTGTGTGTGTGGTAAGAATGCTTAAGATCTATTCTCAGTAATTTTCAAGTATGTAATATCATATTATTAACTATAGTCACCGTGCTGTACAATAGATCCTTAGAACCTATCCTTCTTATAAGTGAAAATTAGTACCCTTTGACCTATATCACCCCATTTTCCCCTGCCCCCAAACCCTGGTATCCACCATTCTAGTCTATGAAATCAGCTTGTTGTTTTTGTCTTTGTCTGACTTATTTAACTTAGCATAATGGCCTCCAGGTTCATCCATGTTGTTGCAAATGGCAGGATCTCCTTTTTTATGGCTGAATAATATTCTATTGTATATATATATACACACCACATTTTCTTTATCCATTCATTTGTTGAAAGACATTTAGATTGTTTCCATATCTTGCCTATCTATGAATAATGCTGCATTGAGATATATCTTTGATACAATGATTTCATTTCCTTTGTGTATATACCCAGGATTGGAATTGCTAGATCACATGGTAGTTTAATTTTTAACTTTTTGAGGAAGTGCCATACTCTTATCCACAGTGGCTGAAGAAATTTACATTCCTACCAAGAGTGCACCAGGGTTCCCTTTTCTCCACATCCTTGCCAACACTTATTTCTTGTCTTCTTGGTGATGGTCGCTCTAACAGGTGTGAGGTGACATCTCATTGTGGTTTTGACTTGTGTTTCCCTGGTGATAAGTGATGTTGAGCACCTTTTCATATTCCTATTGGCCATTTGTTTGCCTTCTTTGGAAAAATGTCTAGTCAGGTCCTTTGCCCATTTTTTAATTGGATTATTTGGTTTTTTTACAACTGAGTTACACGAGGTCTTTATATATTTCAGATATTAACCCCTTATCAGATATACGGTTTGCAAATATTTTCTTCCATTTTGTAGGTTGCCTTTTCAATGTATAGATTGTTTGCTGTGCAGAAGCACTTTAGTTTGATGCAGTCCTACTTGTTTATTTTAGGTTTTCTTGCCTGTGCTTTTGGTGTCTTAGCCAAGAGCAATGTCAAGGATCTTTTTTCCTATATTTTTTTCCCCAGGATTTTTATGGTTTCAGCTCTTACCTTTAAGTCTTTGATTCATTTAAAGTTAATTTTTGTGAGTGGTGTAAGATAGGGATCCGGTTTCAATCTTTTGCCTGTGGCTATCCAGTTTTTTTAATCCACTTTTTATTGAAGAGACTATTTTTTCTCCATTGTGTGTTCTTGGCACATTTGTCAAAAATTAGTTAACTGTACATGCGTGGGTTTATGTCGGGGCTCCGTATTCTGTTCTACTGGTCTTTGTTCCTATTGTTATGCCAGTACCATACTGTTTTGATTACTGTAGCTTTGTAATACAGCTTGAAATCAGTAAGTGTGTTGCCTCCAACTTTGTTGTTCTTTCTCAGCATTGCTTTGGGTGTTGGGAGTCTTTTGTGGTTCTGTATAAATTTTAGGACAATTTTTTCTATTTCTGTGAAAAATGCCATTGGACTTTTGATAGTGATTGCATTGAATCTGTAGATGGCTTGGGATAGTATGGACATTTTCACAATATTAATTCTTCCAATGCAAGAACACAGGATGTCTCACCATTTATTTGTGTCTTTTTCAATCTCTTTCATCACAGTCTTGAAATTTTTAGTGTATAGATTTTTCACCTCCTCGGTTATATTTATTCCTAAATATTTTATTGTTTTTGATGCCATTGTAAATGGGATTGCTCTCTTAATTTTCTTTTCAGATAGTTCATTGTTAGTGTATAGAAATGCAACTGATTTGTGTATGATGATTTTGTTTATTATTAGGCTCAATATATAGAGTCAAGATAATTGAGTATACTGAATTGCTGTTAAAATAGTAGGAAAAATTGTATGCTTTCTAAATTTTTTGGTAGAGAAAATAATCTTTTTAAAGTCTTCTGTTTCATGTGTTTGGACTTTGTTCCCTCAGTAGACTGATAGCTTCCAGAAGGAGTCATGGTGTCTTCCATGTCTCTGTATAAAATATACAGTGCCAACTAAGACTTTCTTATTAAAGTATAAAATACCAAAGCATTCCATGTGAAAAATGCAAAATCCTTTGCCATCTGATTGCTTCTTGTATTTGGAAAGACCATATTTGTTTCATCATTATGCATATTTGTACAAATAAAATCCAATTTCAGAGAAGCACAATAAAAGTAGCTAATATTTATTAAATGCTTACTCTGTGCCAGTCTTGGGTTTAAGTTGCTTACATAGATGAATACATTTATTCTTCACATCAGCCTATGAAGTAGGTGCTCTCATATCCCTGTGTCATAGAGGAAGGAACTGATGCAAGGAGAGGTTAAGTAAATTGTTCAAGAGGACACAGTACTAAAAATGGTGAGGAGGGCTTTGAACACAGTCTGATTTTAGAGCCATACTCCAAACTGGTGGTTGGCAATTTTTTTATTTTTTTTGTGAAGGGCCAGATAGTAAATATTTTAGGCTTTGCAGGCCATACGGTCTCTGTCACAACTACTCAACTCTGCCATTTAGTGCAAAGCAGCCATAGATAATATGTAAATGAACAAGCATGGCTGTGTTCCAATAAAACTTTATCTATGGACGCTAAAATTTGAATTTCATAAAGTTTCATGTGTCACAAAATAGTATTTTCTTTTGATTTTTTTCCCAACCATTTAAAAATGTAAAAATCATTCTTAGCTGTGGCCATACAAAAATAGAGAGGGGGTGCCTGGTTTTGTCCCAGAGGCTATGGTTTGCTGACCCCTGCTCTATACTACAGTGAGATTTGGCCTCTAGGAAATGAATGCAGAACCACCTAAGAATCTCTCTAGACTCCATTACTCAAGAAGGGAATTGGGAAGTTTTTATTTTCCTGCTGACTTGAGGAAGAATATGAGGAACTACTAAAGAAAGGATTTGGGATAGACCTAAAAATAATTTATTGGATGAAATAGGAACTAAACACCAAAACAAGTTCCTGAGGATGATTGTAAGATCTTTTTATGCCTATCATCCTTTTGCCACAGGAAAGACTATTTCTTGGAGAGAAGGCCCCTTCTTGAGATTTAGTAAAACAAGGAATCATCTAAACTATGGATTGACAAACTGTGGGTAGGCCAAATCTGGCCTACTCTGTTTTGGTACTGTCTGTGGGCACTACTCCAGCAAGCTAGCACTAAGAGCCATGGAGACCAAGGGCCAGGTGGGAGGCATTGTGGGGAGGGAGTTCCTTCCCCATTTCCCCTTCACACCCAGTAGCTACCTCCCCACTCACACCTTGCCACTGCCCAGGGTTCATGCCAGTTGCCATCTACACAATGGGGACTCTGCTGTTGGCAGCTGATGGGCACCAAATGTCAGAATCTCAGCCCAGAATGTGGCCTTGCCTCTGGGCTGCTGCCCAAGTTGAGATGGCTGCACTGGATCTGAGTGTCACTGGGGCAGACAGTGAAACTGACAATGGCAGCCTCCTGCCCCATTGCCCGCTAGGCCCTTCTCCCTTGGTCTAGTCCATCATCATTCTGAGAAAGTTTTCTTTACATAGCAACTGGTTTCAAAGCATCTCCACTACCTGGAATATCCATGCCAGGCAAACAGGGCAGGATGGAACAGGGGTTTTCTCTCTTGGTATGTAAGTACCTGCATTATATCCTCAATTTTGCCTCTTTGCTCACAAAGCCTAAAATATTTAATATCTGGCCCCCTAAAGTTGCCAGTTCCTGACCTAGGTCATGGCAGGGACTACAGAAACAAAGAGTAAGAGGGAGGGTAAGAATAAGTTGTTTTGAATTTAAAAAGGTAAGATTTGGCCACAATTTAGCTGACTCAGTATTTCACTTGACAAAAGGAAAACAACTGAAGCTTAAGTCAAATGTGTCATTAGAAAGTGATGGGACTGACAATTTCTCTCAACAATCACATGTGACAACATATGATTGTCTTTCAAAATGGCACCCTCATGAAGCTCTCCATGAAATTTAATAATGTTGCCATTGCTGTAAAACATTTTGACACACCTCTTTTGGAGTTACCCTCTGAATTTACAAGATGCAAAAGGTAATCTCAGAGGGGGAATGTCATGTGGAATTTTAGAGTTGAAAGGACATTTGAGATCAGCTTCAGTGTTTTTAGCCACACCCCTCCTTCAACCAAAAAGCTTGGTTCTCAGTTGACCACCATTCTTGTTAGTAATGCTTTCCTAAGTTTGACTCTTCTAAATTAATTGGTTATTCCAGGATGAAAGATAAGTTTCCATCAAGGATGGTGAAAATAATCAACCATATGTTATGAATGTCATTTTGCAAAGAGGAAATAAAAAATGTTCTGAGTGAAAAAATTTATGATTTCTAGCAATGGTCAATGATTTGTTAGGCTGTATAAATTCTGGTGAACTTTCTTTTAAAAAAAAGTCATGTTACTCTGTGATCAAGCAAAGTGCCTTGAATTCCTTAATATTAAAAAGTTTTTGAAGTTTAACAACACTCAGTTACAAAATAAAGTCTATCTTAATTCATGTTTTCTCTGAATATTCTGCATTGCCCAATAAAATACATATTTTAAGACAAATACTTCAGTGTTTGTATTTGTATGAATTATAAGTCAGATTGATTTTTAATAAAGATAGGCAAAGGGGAATGTCATTGTGATCACTCTCTATTTTAGTAATGACTTTTCTTAGAAAAAAGATAAGGACGTTACTTTTTCCCCATCACCAGGATGGTAGCTAGGTTTTTTGTTGTTTTTTTTTTTTCACTTTCACAGAGATGTGCCACAGAGAGCAACCAAATATAACAACTCCCTTTCACAACCATGTGGAAGCAACTTGCTTCCTGCCATTTCTCTCTCTTGTGATATTCCAAAGTGAAAATGAAATACAGATACTATCAAACTGTGGCTATGACAGATGAAAAAAAAGATATTTCTGTTTTACTGAAGTGCATTTGTTTTCCTCCTCCATTCTACAGGAAGCATCACAAACCCACAGAGTCCCTGAGAGATGGATTTTACTGGGAGGCAGAATGCTAACTTTGCTCAAAGATGTGTAAATGCCACGTGCCCAGATGGTCCTTTTGCCTATTCATAGGGAGAGGCTCAGAAACACACAAGCATCTTTCTGTGGTCAGTCATAACAGATTTGTTCTAAATAAGCCACACTGTTTTGCAAGATGGCAGGGAACTGTCAGGCTGTATTTTAAGCACAAATGTTTCTGCCAGACAGACACAGCATATACCATGTGCTTCAGAAGCACACACACATGCGGCATTGATCTGAGGACAGAATATGGACCTTGTGTTGTCATTTCACAGCTCAGATCAATAAGCCCAAGTTGTAATTCCTGCATTGACCTTTAATTGACTCGAGGATTTCATGGCAATCATCAAATATATAGACAGAGAAAGATAAGTAGGCAGACAGATAGATAGAGGAACAGTCTTTCCCTTTACATAGTGATGTCCCTTTGCCAAGCCTGCTTCCATATATTGCCTCTAAAGGGATTATTGTGTTGGTGGGAGGCCTAGTAGTCTCTTACCTAATTTATTTTTATTACAGTCATTCCTTTTTTCCATTGAGTCACTTTCCATTTACATTTTAATAAAAGTAGAACTTAATAAGCAACTATTTACACCTGACATTTTGTATAATATCAGGTAGACTATAGTCCTTGGAAATTTAAGATCTAAAGTAGATATTCTAAGATAGAAATCTTTAGCTAATGGAGATTTATTTGAAAAAAATAGAAGCAATGATTTGTTCCAAAGACTACCTTTCAGAGGTTAACTGCAATTTCAGATAGGGAACAAGAAAACTTATATAACTGAGGTGGTGACCACATTGGGAAGGTGCCCTGAGACTTCCAGTTCCAGGTGTTGTGGAACTGGTGACTCCAATCAGATTTGTCCTGACAGCTGGTGGGCAAGCCAAATCCATATTACAAAAAGACCTGACTAGATGTGAGGACTGAATATCTGCTCTAAGAATTTTGCCCGGGCTGGCTTGCAAATTTGACTTTATGCTTTCTAGCAGCCAAACAAGAGAAATAGAATTAGTTGCAAGTTCCACGCTGTTCAACAAGTAAAAATACACCAATTTCTTGGTTAGTCCCAGTTATTTCTGATATGAAGTCTCACAGACATCACTGTGACATAATAAGCAGTATCTAACAACATGCTTGTGGTAAAAACTATAAGTTCTGCTAGGTTAAAAAAAAAATAAACTTTCTCAAATTTAGTGCAGACATAACCCCAAAGTATAGTTCCGCAAAAGCAATTCTACTTCCAACTTTAGTGGCCCATTATTTAAAAATAAAGTTGAATACCAATAGGAATGGATGAACATGCAAGTTTCAGATAATTCCCATACATATGACCAAGTTTCGATTATTTTCTAACAAAAGCCTAAAGTGTGGATATTCTATTTGGAGATTAAGGGCAGATTCACCTGCATTAGCTATCAGGCAAAATTAGGGGTAGGGGTCAACACTTTTCATGAACTTAGGTGATACCAAATAGAACATACCACTCATATACCTGAATAAAATACCGTGCACTGTCACGACCAAGATTTTCACTAGCAAATAACCTTAAAAGGACAAATGGCCATTTGGGACTTCAGTATTGAAAACAACTTTAACATGTTTTGGCTGTTTCAAAGAAAATGTGCCATATGACCAACGAAACCATTTCTATTATGTCACTGAAATCAACATTGTAGGATGGAAAACCAGGAATCGAAATTTGGAAATGTTGGGTATACAGGGCAGAAATTAAAATATGACATCTTAATAAATTATTTTAATACCAATCAGAAAATCCAACAGTATATTTGCAGCCTGTAATGCTGATATCAAACCAGGCCTAAGACATTTCCTGGGGGATTAATGACCAGAGGGAATTAATGGCCCTTGGCTTCCCCTCAGGCCATCCACTTTCCCAGCCAGGCATTAATCCTAAGAAATGTCCTGACCCTCAATCATTACAGCTTAATTGAGATGTCATGAAAAGGGTTAAAGAAGTTTTGACTACTTTACTACATGAATACCAGCAGAGAAATGCATTTAGAATCCCTGTTTAAAAGACATGTAATTGCCTCGGATTCTTTATATTATCATAACTCTTCAAAATTGATTGGTTTTAGGTTTATGGAAAAATATGCAAATTTACAGAGGATATGACACACATTTCTCATTGTGAGAATAAGAGTAGTTCACACAGAATTCAGTTGATTGAGTTTGATTACTGAACAAAATCTAATTATTTTAGATACACAATCAGACTTTTCTAGAGATGCATATTGTAGGAAAGAAGTGTTTGCAGTGTGTGATTGTTTGTCATTTCTAATGTGTCACCTTAAACAATGGTTACTTGAGGGGTCCATCATTTCTAGGAAGCACTGCTATCAGGAACTACTTATTCATAAAATGAAAGACAGGGCTCTTTTCTTACTCAGGGTGAGAATACAATTAGCCTAGGTGGAGTCGGGAAAACACCAGAAACATCTATCTTAGCATTTTGGAACTCTATTTCCTAAGCAAAGTCTCTAATCAACTTACAAGGATGCTTCATTTGCATAAGAATCTGATGATACCAGACAAAACAAGGACAGCTGAAGGATGGACAAATAATTAGAGTGGCCAATCAGAATAAAAGAAAATTAGAAAGAATCCCAATAGGGAAATACTTTTTAAGCCAAATATACTTCCCAACGTAGAAAGGGAAAAAATTCACCAAAAACGGATCTTAAATACACATTTGATTGTACTCCTTGTGGCTCTGATCCTGGCTGCCTGCCAGCCAGAGGTGTCCCTTTCAAATTCTGATCATTAGTGACCACGTTTTACCCAAGAAGCAGGTCAAGAGCTCAGCAGTTTGCAAACTTTTTCACATCTTCTATTTTTGATTCTCTCCTCAGGACCATGGTATACCCATTTTTTTGAGGAATAAGTGTGTCCGTTCTACCATATTCTTGAACACTAATCATCTGAGGGTGATGATGGTGGTGATGCACGTGCGTGTGTGTGTGTGTGTGTGTGTGAACATATGATCAAAGAATGAGCATTGACAGTGGAGTTCAGCATTGACCTTGGCAAATCACCTTCTGCAGTGGCTCTAAGTCTGTTAGTTGCCCTTTTGGAGTATCTCTGTTTCAATAACACCATTTGGGAGGGTTTCAGAATTTTAATCATGTATAGTTGGATATGAACGGGATTTTTCTTGTTGCCTTAAACTGCTAACTTGGGCCAAAAGTTGAGGACAAAGAGATGTTCTGTATCCCCTGCTCCAAAGAAAGCCGACAACGGTAGTTGCCAGCCCACTCCCTCAGGGTTTATTACTAAGAGGCCTCTGGGGCTAATCTTGATATTGCTATCCAACACTCAGCACCCCAACGCCATTCCAGGCTATTAAAACATACCTAAAAGACAGGGAAGAGGAAGAGGCAAGGAGTGATCTGGGTCTTCAGGAATGCTGTGATCCCCCCAACACCAAGCCAGGGAAGAGGAAAGTCCAAGAGAATCTTCACGCTAGAGATTGAAGTTACCTTCAAGGCTTGCATCTTACTCCCTAGTCAGACATCTGCTTGGTCAGTGGACTTATTCATTTACTCTGAGCCTAACTCAGCAGCAGAAAAGAGGACTGGAGAGAAGTGGCAGTGCAGAGGGAAGTGCTGAGACGTGGTAAGAAGGTAGGAGTTTCTCTTTGAGTTAAGGGATGCATTGAAGGAGACAGGCTTGAGCCATCTTGGTAGCGTCCAGGCCACAAGGGAGTTTCCCTAAGATTGTGGTGTGAGCTGCTGGTGGCTAGTGCCACACACATCCACACACTTGCCAGGAGCCAGCTGACAAATGTGACAAGTAAAAGCTTTGAGTCAGATATGAGATGAAAATTTTTGACTGGCCTAGACCAGATTTTTAATACATGAAAAGGAGAGGAAACAATGTAATCTTTCCAGAATACTTAACTAGTGTGGAAGGGAAATTCAACAATACTTCATGCTTGTACTTCAGAGTTGCCATAGTTCAATAGATTGGTTACTCACATAATAGATCCAGGCATGCCTCATGATGGCCTCTCTATGTGTCCTGGACTTCTATCACTCTATGAATAACTCGTCAAGTCATCAGTTCTTGTATTAACAGAACAGTTAAATTGTGAAATCAGAATACCAGACAATTTATTAAAGGAATTACCTGGTATACTTTGTCTAGAAGATTCAGTTAGTGATCTTTATTTAATCCTTAGCACATTTACTAGTATATAGAAGATCCAGGAGTATAATTAAGTTTAGCTATAACAAATGAAATTATCAAAGTCACTAATTATTAATTAATATTATTATTTGTTAATTATTAAAGTCATTAATTTTGTTCTTCAAGTTGCTCAAGCTAAAACATTAGTCATTCTTTAATATTTTTTCTTCTGTCATTTTTCATGTCCAATATATCAATAAATCCTGTTATTTTATAATTCAACCACTTTTTCCTTAACTCTCCCCACTTTTATCATCCTGGTCCAAATCACTGGTATTTCTCCCTTGCATTACTGCAAGACATACTTATCTGATCTCCTTGATTTTACTTTTGCCCTCTTCCAGTTCATTTCCACCCAGCAGCCAGAGCAATCATGAAAACCTAAGTTAGGTCATGACGCTTCTCTTGTTAGTATTCTCCAGTGTCTTTATGCTTGGAGTAAAGCCCAAAGTCCTTACAATGGCTTTCAAGGTTGCACAAGATATGCCTACCCACCTCTCCAACTCTCACGATCTCCTATTGCTCTCCCTTCTTGTAGTGAACCCCTACTCAAATTCTAAGAATTCTGAAAACAATAATAGCCAATATTTATTTGGCACCTACTATGTGTTAGACACATTCCAAGTGTTTTTCCAATATCATACAGCTATGAAGTGATGGAGGTGCAATTTTACCTTAAGCAGACTGAGCCCAGAGCCTCCACATGCTAAATCCTTACACCCTACTGCCACCCAGTATGTATCTATGGAGATGGTGGGCGTCTGAACTATCAGTGTTTCCCAGTAATTGAAACTGGACTTTAGAATTAATAATAATTGTAAATTATAATTATACTTATTTAAATATATATTTCCAAATAAAATTAATTTTCCCATTCTCAAGGCTCTTACAATGCTTCAAATTTAGGCATTTGGGGGAATCCATATTAAAATGACTTATGCTTGTATTAAAGATTTGTAGACAATTGAATGAGTCTACCACATTGTCAAACTGAAAGTCAGGAAAGAGGAGTGGTTATTTTATTTGTAATTCTTCAAAGGATCTCCAAGATTACAGACTCCTCATTTTACTCATCTCAGACACTTTTTTCTAAAATAATAGTTTACATTAAAGCTGACAAATATACGCTAAAATTTTATCTTGACGCAAATTAAAGGTGACAAGTTATAATCTGGAATAGCAAAATTTATAATGGAAACAGCAACTGAACCTTAAATAGGGCATTATGAACTCAAAGCTGTTTTCTTTTTCTTCAGAGGGGAAAAAGTGGTTATGGGGACTACTCAGGAGGCCAGCATTGGTCTGTGCATCTGAATGTCATGATTAGAGCTAAACAGTCATCACATTAGAGTCAATGGGAACAACTCTACCATTATAAAACATGACCTTTAAATGACCGACATAAGGTTTTTTGGTAGAACCTCTTTAATTTTTGTTTTACCTCAATACTAGCATTTTCTTTCAGCTCACATTTGTTGTACTATCTAGCCAAAAAACCCAATTTCAGATTCATAGCTTGTCCTTTGCTGACCTTGAAATCTCTGTAAACCTTCAGCACATTGTGGGTACTTTAGTAAATAATTGTGGATTAATTGGTTGGCTTATTGACTAATGGCATAACATTGCTCACAAATGTCTAAATGTCTAATAATCCACACACATGTATATACCACTGTTTCAAGCCCTTGATGTATATTAGCATGTAACAACTCATTTAATCCATATGAAAATCTTCAGAAGTAGACAGCAATATTATTTTCATTTTGCAGATGAAAATATGAAGGCAGAGGGAAGGTAGGTGACATGTCCATGTCACGTAGCCAGTATGTATCTAAGTTGGGATTTGAATCTGGAAAGTCTGGCACCAGAGACCATGTTTCTAACCACTAATCAAGATGGCAAAGCAGTGTAGATATGTTATTATGGCCAAACATCAAAATTGATATCTATCTTGGCAAATATGCCTCCTAGGCATCTATTGATATTGCTAATGCCTGTTGCCGTAAATGTATGGATCACTGTTGTTGGTTTCAATCCTTTGCTTTGTTTTGACACAGCCCCCATCTCTATTTCCCATTTGATCCCCTCCATTGGACTGTGCTTTGTATTCGTTTCCATCCCCAAAACTTCTCCAAAGTCTCTTTAGCATGCAAGCTGCCTTTTCATTTTATCACATGACTTGAAATCTGAATATTGTAACTTTTTGTTTCCTCCACTGTTCTTTTTGAAAGCATAGTTACATAGGATTATATCTTCATACAGTTATCAAATTATATTTACCAAACACTAGTATTGCTTATAGCTGTTATTCAACTCTTTAAGGATTTGAAGGGATTATCCAACTCTCTGAAGGGCCTGAGATCCCATTTGCTTAAAAGTAGCAATAGGATATATTTCCATAGCACCATTCTTTGAGAGCTCTGTAACCCATGCCACTGACCCCTAAAATATCCCTGCTTGGTGTGACCAGCAGTATTCATTTTTGCTTCTATAAAATAGAGATAATAGGTAGAAGAAAGTAAAAGTCCCTTTCTTATAGTTAGTTGTATTCTTAAATTCAAACTGCTCATTTTGTTCTGAAGCAATCAGAAAATATATCATTATCAGAAATAGGAAATGTTGGTTAATATTTTAGAAAGTTACATAAAGAATGATATCACCTTGTAAATATCTGCTCCTTAATTATCTTTGGGCAAAAAATGGAGATGCCTAGAGACAATGGTCATGTAAACAGGACTAACGTGGCTACTGCAACTTAGAGAGCCTATCCTTTATCCCTCAGTGATACAAGCATTTTGACCTACATCCTCAACTCCTTTAGGAATAATGATGCCTAATTGACGTTAGGCTTGTGGATAGAAGCTTTTCAAAGATAATTTTATATTGGCACACAAGTGTCATCTTTCCTAGTGCACACATTTCTGGATCCCTTTCCTCATTTCTATTGCATTTACACTTAACAAAGGCTAAAATGGGTTAGATCAAAGGAACTTCCCTTAGAAACTACTGCATTTAACACAGCATCTCTTAGATGACAAAATAGCTGGTTGAGAATTGAAAACCCCCCACTCTCAACCAACGTTTTATTTAGGTGATTCCAAATAACTAGTTACGTTGCTCGATTAACTCCTTTCTTCCTCAAATTAAGTGAACGTTTAACTAGAATCAAGTATTATTTCAGTTCAAGTTGAGTTTAGAATATTTTGATTAGGAATGTACGCAGTATTCTAATTTGAACAAATTTTCTAGTCATTTATTTGGTTTAAAGTGCACAAAAATGAAGAGTTGGGCTCAATTTGCTTAGTTGGTGTAGCAATTTTTGCAGTTTTAGTTTTTGATTTGCAATTTTATTCTGCCCCATTCATTGGAATTGATCAGGCTCCTCTTAGTATTTCATCTTCTTAATTTCCCCTTTTCTTCACTTCTTATGATTTGGAATATTTTTATTTGCATATTTTTCAGCATATACATGAAAAGTTTAAAAGAGATTAAGATTTGTTTTAATGGCATTACTGAGCAAAGTTAGTGTTTTTTTTTTTTTTTTTTCTTTCTTTCTATTTTACTCAGTTGCAGATCAGCTGAAGAAGCAGATGTTTAGTGTCTGGTTTTTAAAAAAGCAACTCTCACTTAAAGAAGTGTTTTATTTTAAAATGTAAAATGGAATAAGATATTTAACCCTTTCTAACATTTCTCAGTTATGGAGTCTTTTTATTTATGAAAATTGACATATCAAAATTTAGTGCTTTGGATAATTTTGATTCTTCTTATTTTACCAAGGACAGATTTAATGGACCAGAATATAAAACTGCTTAATGCTGACAGATAGGCATATTGGTTTCACTCTCTGTTCTTGTTGCTCAGAGAAAGTCTTCCTGAACCATTCTTTAATTCTGCAATCCTGTAAGTTCATTTAAGATGTTTAAGTGCACAAGAACTTTGTGGTTTATTATTACTTAATAAAAAGACTAGTAAATAAATAACATAATTCAAACAAAATATATGTCTGAATTGTAACTCTTTTTTGCACCCAAAATAAAATTTCTTCTCAAATTAGGGCAACAATCCCAACCAAATTATTTGCTAGAATATTTAAAAATGAAATAATGGGGACATGTTCTGAGAAATGCGGTGTCAGGCGACTTTGTCGTTGTGCGAATATCATAGAGTGTACTTGTGCAAACCTGGATGGTATAGTCTTCTACATACCCAGGCTGTATGGTACTAATCTTATGGGACCACGTTGTACATGTAGTTCATTGTTGACTGAAATGTTGTTATGCAGTGCGTGACTGAAAAAATATATATATTCATTTTTATATACATAACATATATTTGTTTATGTACATATATATTTTAAAAGGCACATATTAAATCTTGTTTCTTCAACAATAAGGTAGTACATCATCACAATGGCATATTTATGAGTCTTCACGCTGACAAATCATGGAAATTACATCCTTCCTCTGTCCAAGTAGCAAAACTTGAGGGCTTGAAATGTAATGGTTTAACTTAAACACCACATACAACCTATACATTAATGTAGACTCTTCCCATAAGTACCCAAACCTCCCAACATTCAGTAGAAGAACTCAGAGGGTCAATAAGCTTGAGTCCTAGATGACACTCTCAGAACAAGACAAAAACATAAACTATACTTCTCTTTAGATGTTAGAATTACATCACTGAGAATAAAACATTCCTATGACAAAGGATTAGTGTTGGATGTAATCATCACTAATTTTTTCTATATGAACATTGGTACAAGTGTACTATTTATAGAACTAATTTGAGTATTTGGGCCTATCACAATACCTTCTCTTTCTTCATGTAGCAAGGAGAAGCCTATCACAATCTTGTCTTCCAAACTTTAAGGGAAATTCAAGGAGAGCTTGCATTGCCTTTTCCTCTTATAAATTATTTTATTTCAAATAAAACAACCACCAGAATGACAGCTCAAGCCAGCCAACATATTAACCCTTTGTACTAAATTAGCTACACCAAAAACTAAAGAAATATTCTTCACTTAAATACAAATAAGTTTTTATATCTACCTACACAATTTCTGGTGGTGAGCCCATAGAAATTAACCTCTGCAGAAAATTGCTTTTTTCCTCACTCAAAATACAGGGTTTTTAAATTTTTTTCATAAAAGGAGATATAGGTGGAACAAATGCAAAATCACAGATGGCCTAAAGCATGGCCATTCTGTGCTACAATGATTCATTCAACAATAATTCAACATTAAAATTTCAATATCAATAAGTAGGAGTACCAAAATTTTATGGGCAACATGATGATAATATTTCTTTTTCTGTTATCTAGTTTAGGAAAAATCTACAAAAAGACATAATTTTGGCTACTGGTACTAATCAATATTTATCAATCTTTCAAAATTCTTGACCTTAGAATTTTATAAAGAAAGAATAATAGGTCCAATCCTATCTATTTGTTGAGTGCTTATCTGAGTATGGTGCTGTTCTAAGGGCTTTGCAGAAATTATACTAAAAACATAGGATTTATCCTCCTTTTAGAGGAAGCTATTATTTCCCAAGAGCTTAGAGAGTCTTCCTGTCAGAAGAAAATTGCCTCACCCAAGTGGAGCACCTTCAATTTCTTCTCTTATATGCGATTTCTTCTGACTATAAAAGTAGTATATGCCCTTTATGGAAAATATGTAAAATTCAGCGAAGTCTGAGGAGAATATATTTACTCATAATAGTCCCTCTCAGAGGTAACTGCTGTTATCCTTTTGGGAGATGCTTTCTTCTTTTTCACTCCCCTTTCTTCTTCCCTCTTTTCCTTCCCACCCTCCCCTTCTCCTTTTTTTCCTCTCTACATATAATATTCTCTTGTTTTCAGTTAACTTTGTGAAACATTTTCCCAGGTCTGTTTACATGGTTTTTTGGGCAAATTTTTAAATGTTGCATAATAGTCCTTTAAATAACCAATTTACCTTGTTCCAGGTACCAGAACCATCTTTTCAGTAGCCATGGCACTTCATGATCCTGGGGTAGCATATCAGTGACAGAGGCTAATCTGGATTAAGAATCTTCACGAATTTTTGTGATCATATAATGATTGCTGGACCATGGGAACTAGGCTGTGGATTGCTCCTAGATACTTCTCAACTGAAGTGGATATTGTAGCTCTCTCTTAGAGATAAATACAATGACTTTTGGGACATGGCATTTACTTGTTTTGAAAAGAGTTGAGAGTGTCTTTGAACGTACAAAATTTTTATTGAGTGGAAGAATAAAGTGGTTTCTATCATGATATTGAAGTCAAGTTTGTGTAGAAGAGTGTGTATGAACGTTGGGTAGCCAAAGTCTGGATGATAATGATTATTATACTACTGTCTTTTACCTTCAAACCCTCACTTCTATACCCTACTTTTTCTTTTTCTTTCTTTCTTTTTTTTTGTTAAGGAAGATTAGCCCTGAGCTACCATCTGTTGCCAATCCTCCTCTTTTTCCTGAGGAAGACTGGCCCTGGGCTAACAGCTGTGCCCATCTCCCTCTATTTTGTTTGTGGGACGCCACCACAGCATGACTTGACAAGTGGTGTGTTGGTCCATGCCCGGGATCCAAACCTGCCAACCCCAGGCCACCGAAGGGGAGTGTGTGAACTTAACCACTACACCACCAGGTCAGCCCTATACTCTGCTTTTTGATACTGAGGTTGAACTCATTTATACGTTGCCAGTTTGTCCTCCTCATGCTTTGCCAAAAAGAGGCACTAGAGAAAATCTGGAAGGTTAGATTAAAAAAGGACTTGCTCCTTTCTGTTTGCTTCCAATTCCAGTCAGGTGATAGGTCTTCACCCTGGCAGTGACAACTGATTCCACAAGTGGCAGCTGATTGCAGTTTCCAATTTTTCCATGCCATTAAAACCAGCCTCTCACATTCCTCTCAGAAAACTCAGCCTCAGTCAGACCATGTTTCATCCTCAGAAGACTGAGTTCAGTTGGGTGGGATGTCTCCATCAAGGTCTTAAAGACCAGTGCTAGCTGAGAAGTGCTGTCTCTTCAGAGGTTTGAGCTCCAGTTCCACAGGCTCTCCTCTGAGTTCCTGGGCTTTAATGATCCCCTTTGTTCCCCCAGCCTAGGTTTAATGGTAGAAAATGTTCCCCTTTTGCCTTTTTAATTTTCTAATAGCCAGTTAACAATTCTGTGTAAAGTTTTTCTATTAAAATAATTGATGTAGTTCCTGTCTCCTCAAAAAACCCCGACCTATACAGTAGTAGTTGAAGATAAAGAAATGTAGGGCATCACTCAAGATATCTGCATTAAAGAAGAGATGGGGGCTAAGAGACAAATCCTAGAGGGTACAGGATGATTTGTCTATGAGGGTAATCAGAGAGGTAAGAAGTGTGCGAGTATAGCAACAGTTGAGAGAGAGTCAAAGAGTCATCAATGGAGCCACATGGCAAAACATTCAACTAGGTTAAGAATAGAATTATTTTCTAGAATGCTACATCCTTGATGACTCTCATTATGATGAAGGTGGAGCTCTTCGGTTTGAAGGGTAAGCTTTAGAAATTCTTAGTCATTTGTGTTTGGTGGTCCTCATTGTCTGTATAGTTCTGGGTAGGGAGCATCAGTTGCTCAGTGAAAATGAAGACAGGCAAGAAGAAAGGCAATATTTACATGAGGTCAGACCATTCGCGGGGTGCCTAAGGTTGTTCAGTATGTTACTTTGTTCTAAGTTCATTGAAGATTAGAGTTATGTTTCATTGCAGGGTAGTATGAAGTGAATTCTTTAAAATGGGCCAAGATTCCATTCCATATAAGTATTTTGTATTCTCCCATGGAAAGGATAAATGTCTATTTGACTCTATTCATCCCCAAATACCAAGGAGAGCAAAAAGAGATATGCTTTTAATTAATAATCTCAACTCAAGTTTCATCATTGGAGTTGGTGGCTTGAATGCCTACAATACAGTGAAGCATACTTTGGCAGAATTGAAAAGCACTGAATCTCTGCATGGCGACATTCCCAGCTGCAAAGTGGGAACAATCATTTCACCTTTTTGCAAAATCACCACTGAGCCCCATCAATAAAGGAATTTATTAATTTAAAGTGCAAAGTAGACTAATTGCCATTATCAGAACTGCTAACGATATACGTGTACAATAAAGAAGAAATATAAACAAGGATACAATTTTAATTTATATTGCAAGCAGTGTGATTAAAATTATAATATATTTTCATATAACCTATAAATTTTATGGATGATATTCCCTTTGAAATGGTTTCCTTACAGACTCAGATTTCCTTTGAGTTTGGTTGGATTCAAGCCCTTATCTCAATAATCAAATACCTAAAAAATCTATCACTTCTAATTTTACAACTTATAAAACCGACTTTTTGTGCCAAAACTTTCGTGTATGTCATTTCCATTTATCCTCACAGTAGTGTGATAAGGGAATAATTACTGATTATGTTTTTGTTTGCCCAAAGGTAGTCATTGGATTATAACTCAGTTTTGACTCTAAAGCTCATGCACTTTCTACTATACAAACTGCCTCCCACTAATATATCACAGCTTCCCTTTGTGTTTGGGAGAATATAGATGGAAACAGTAGAACTGACTTATCCAAGATCTGCTGGTTCCCAGTATAGCTAATCTACTTTAACATCACACGGCTAGACCTGAACTTAGTTCAATGTGTTCATAACTATGATTTTAATGCCACTGCCACCAACAGAGAGTTGCTGAATTCCTTGATGGTGTCTAATTTTACCCCAGACACATTAGTTTGGAGTCTAAAAAATGCCAAATTTTAACATGGATTGAACAACACAATAGACATACTTGTATTATATATATATAAGGGAGAGGAAAACTTTGTCAGTTTGTGTTGAGGCTCAGATGCAGTTAGGAACCATTTCTTTTGTCATGATTTCTCTCAAAAGATCTAGAAAAATCCCACTATATGTGTGACCAGAGGACCAAAACCACCCCTCCCTTCAGATGAAGGCTGGGCGGAGAAAGAATCCCTGATAAAGAGATCCATCCCTCAGACTGTACAAATAATCATTTCAACTTTGCCTTGTCTGTGTTGCCCTGGAGCTGAGTTTGTGGGCGTTTGGTCTGGAGAGAATGAATTTCACTGCATTACAAAATGGGAGGAATCTTTAAAAATTGTTTGTTTTTGCTGTCCTGGTTATTGGTGGTTGAAGAGAAGGTAGAGGTCGAGAATGGCTAGTACCATATCAGAGAAGCCAAAGATAGAGAAAGAAAAACAAATCTACTCACACCCACTACGGAGCGTACACTTCTTGGAGGTGGCTGAGACTCCTGATGTGCATTTTGTTGCTGTGGCAGTTGTTCTTTCTGAGTCATCCATTGATAATCTGTGACTTGTGATCGTTGACATAATCCCTTTGTGTGAATTTAACACCGCATATGTTACTGGACGCATACACAGGTTCCTTACCTGCCACACAAGAGGGGCCAAATAAAAACTGGAAAGCCAGGTTTATGGCAAGGAAAGGGTTTTTATTTTGGGTGATCTCAGCCAGGAGACGAGAGTGAGCCCTCAAATTTGTCTCAACTCCCCAAAAGATGGGAGGCAAGGGGTTTTAAAGATTGATTGCGATGAATGTGGCTGCTTGTAGGGAGGGGGAGCCTGTGTCCTTGCTGGCTGGCATTTTCCCACCAGTCTGCACTTGGCCTTGTGAGGTTGCTTGTGTGGGAGGATGGTGAGATAAGGGAATCCACAAGTGAGTGTCCTTGGTTGTCTGCCTCCTTGGTGGAGGGTGGATTCTGGTGCAAGAAAGCAAAGGAGTTGGGGTCTGGGAAGCTTCAGCTTCTTGATATTCTCTGGATATCAGTTTCCCTGTAACAAACTTCAAGAACAGGTAATTAGCCAAAACTTCAGTGTGAGCCCATGTGAGGCTACCTGGGCTTTTAACAATTTGTAACTTCTATCTGCCTTGTGAAGTTCAGGAATACAAAGATTTAAAAAATCAATATTTACATATGAATGTAACTTAGAGAAGCAGGGGAAAGGGATGAGTGCTTTTGGTTTTAACCCCACATATGCTGGGTTTAATGCGGGGGAACTGATATCAGGGCCGGCATCACACACACATATTTGGTTCTACATAGAGTGAACTGGGTGACTTTGGTGAACCAAATATATGAAGACCCCATTGAGCAACATATCCCTGGAAGCATCAAACTGACTCTATTTTCTACATTCCTCCCACTCCCAACAATCTCCCAAATTCTCTTTGACATACAAACTACGTTTCATTTTACCACATGACTTGATCTAACCTTAGTATATCTTTCATTCCCTTACTACTGTTTTTCAAATCATTTTTGAAAACTACTTTACTACTGGTATATAATTCTAATTATAGGATTCATCCATATATTGAGCTATAATTTGTCTCTTACTAGTCATTTATTAGTTCTAGTCTGTCTTTTGAAGCACTGTGGCATAGACTATTTCCTTTTTCACATGACAATCTTTTGAATGGTTGAATGCTTAAAGTCAGATATCTTGCACCACCCCACTTCTAGTTTTTCTTTCCTGTAGGCTAAAATACACACAATCATTTTTCCTTTGACATAATTTACTGGAACATAAACCATAGTTAACTTATTCTAACTTATTCTTTGTTAACTTATTCTGAACATTTGGTAGTTCTTTGATGTTCTTCAAGTGTAAAGTCCAGTAAAGAATGCATACATTCAGGCATGACCACCTGACTGATGTCATGTGTGATAGGATTATTGCCCTCCTTGATATGGATATTATATGTCTATCGACATAGCCTGAGGCTTTATGATGTTTTTTTTCCCTTTCTTTTTTAAAACGAGCCAATCACACTGTTGATTACTCCTGAGATTCTTGTTCACAAATACTCTGGATCTTGTATATGTGAGCTTCTACTACAAAGTCAACTCTCTCATTCTTTATCTGTGAATATATTTTTAAGCATAGATGATGGATTTAATATTGGTTCTTCTTAAATCCCATTGGTTGATTTTAATCCATTGTTCTAGATTGAAGTAGCCTCAGAGGATTGTGAAAAACCACTTTGGGTGAGATAATTTCCATGTTGGAAGTCCAGCTCAGCAAGAGGGATGAGATGTCTTTAACATCTCATTAAAATTGTGTATATCCATCAAAGACAGCAAAAAGGCCTTACCTAAAAACCCTCCACCATTCCCATTCTAACAAAAACTAAAATCAAGTAATCACAGGGCCCTCAGGGGAGACAGAATTTGGAGGTTAAGTATTACAAAATTAGAGGGATGTGGAGAAAAAATTTAAGTTTTTTATAGATTTGCCTTAAAAAAGTATTTTAAAAAATCTATGCAATATTAAGGCAACTAGCCAATAATTGAATTTCTTATGATAACAAAAATCAACACTCTTCAGATGAAGATAATAGAAACTAAATCTGAATAACACATGATCAACAGCACCCAGTACACAATAAGAAATTCCAAAGATGTGTGTGTGTGCATGTGTATATAAATTGTCAAGAAAAAGAAAAGCAAACAATAGAACCTAAACTTAACATGCCTCAGAGTTGAGGTTAGCAGACAAAGAACTAAAGGAAAGTATGTTTAAATAATTAAAAAGGAAATATAATCTTAATAATTATACAAATAAAAAATTCTCAGCAGAGAAACAGAAACAATAAAAAAGAACCAAATAGAAATTCTATAGTTGACAAGGATAATGTCTGAAATAAAAATTCTTTGGATAGGTTTAAAATCAGAATGTAGATGAAAGAAGAAAGAGTCAGTGAACTTGAAGACTATAGAAAATTTACAATCTGAAGAACAGAGAGAAAAAATATTAAATAAAAATGAACAAAGTCTCAAGGATATATGCGTCAATATCAAATTGTTTGAAGAATTAGTGGCAGAAAAATTCCCCAAATTGGTCAAAAATGTAAATTTACATATCTGTGAAATTATCGAGCAGGAAAATTATCAAGAAAATCATACTTAGGCATATCATAGTTACATTGCTGAAACTGTTGGCTGAAAAAATAAAGAGAAAGTCTTAAAAGTTACTAGAGGAAAAACACATTACATATATGTGAAAAGAGAAAGAATTACTGCTCACTTCTCATCAGAAACAATGTGGGCAAGAAGATAATGGAATGGTATCTTTAAAGTGCTGAAGGAAGAAAAATTGCAACTTAAAAGTCTATATACAGTGAAATTATCCTGGAAAACAGTGGCTGAAACTTGCAACTAACTTTGAAATACATAATGAAGTAAGATGGACTGATGAATGGATGGAATTATGGAAAGATGGATAGACTATAACAAGTGTGACAACATGTTAATTGTATAATATAGTTGATGGGAATATGAATTTTCACTGTAAAAGTCTTTCAATTTTTCTTATGTTTGAAATTTTCCATAATAAAATATTTTAAAAATAAAAAGGGTGAAATAATGACATTTTAAAAGACAAAAGTTTAGAGAATTTGTTATAATAAGGTCTATACTATAAGAAATACTAAAGAATATTCTTCAGGCTGAAGGGTAATCATACTAGATGGAAACTCAGACCTATAGGTAAGAAAGACTATGACTTGAAATGGTTAATAAGTAGGTAAATATAAATAACCCTTTATTTTTATCATATCTTGGGAAGACATCTAATTATTTTAAAGAAAAATAATAATACTTTAAGGTGGAGTTTATAATATATATAGAAGTAGAAGACATGAGAATAATTGTATTAAAATGGGGTAGCAGGTAAATGCAATTATTCTGTTGTACGGTTAATACATTTTGTGGATTAGCTAACATTTAGTCCTTCACAAAATGTTCATTGAGACATTTGGTTCACATCAAAAGGTCCTTGAAATTTGGTCCTATCAAAAATGTCTATGAGCATATTTGGTCCATGCCAAATGGTCCTTGAAATTCGATATGATCAAAAACCTCCACGGGTAGAAAATGTCCCTGGGTTCAAATAGCTCATAATGTTTATTTATGCTTTTGGTTTACAGGATTAATACATAAAAAAATACTATCATGTTTTATTGGTCCAATAATTGTATTGTGGCTGTATTGCCAATAAAAACACGTCTTGCTTCAGTAGCCTAGCTGGTAATGGTCCAGGGAGTTAGGTACATGAGTGGGCATCCAAATCTTGCAGAAGAGCAGGATTTATATTAACTATGTGCGCTGAGGAAGTGTCCTACAGTTAGAGAAATGCACAGATGACAACAAGTTGAGAATGGGATCTCTTGATGCATGGTGCATTAACATATCACTGGGCATTTGGTTGAATGTGGCAGGGTCATTCAACAAGGATGGATTTTGAAAGAAGGAGCTTGGCCAAGCCATTATGTAAAACGGGCAGAAACCCTATTTATGTAAACACTGTACAGAGCGTCTTGCCTTTGGGAGGAGTGAGAACGAGTGTGGCTCTCCTACCACATAGTGGCCGGGTGTAACAGATTCCATGAGGGGGATACCAGGCATCTAATTAACCTCCCTACAACTAGCCCATCACCCAGGGTTAATGGGCCATGCTTCCCTTGAATCGATGTCCTATAGAGGTATAAATATGGTAGACCACAAGAAGAGTCTGCTGCCATTTGGAGAGATTTTAGTGGGTGTGACTCCCACACTTACTTGCCGATTGGTTTGGACCACCACCCTCTCGGCTGGTGCCTACTTATTGGCTGATCCAGGCTGGCCAAATTGGGTGTCAAATCCAGAATACATTAATAAGGTTTCCCCTACCAGTAAATCTGTGACCATTGGTTAGACCACTACAAAAGAAAAAAAAAAAAATAACCCTTCTTCTGTTGCTTGGCAATAAGACATATGTATTTGAAAATTCTCAGCAGAGTATGGCAGAAATAGGATACTTACAAAAAGAAAAGCCAATTCTACTTTATAATGGTTTTTGTTACCACTTCCATTCTTTTAACAGATAGGAGTAAAAGGTACTGGTGCTATGAAGAGAGGAGAATTTGCAGTGCTTGATGTACAACTAGTCAGAATTCAAATAACATTATAATCTTTCAAGACCAGACAGGAAAACATCAGCACAATGTTGGTGCTAAAGGAAAAGTAAGGAGAACCCTGAATAGGTTAAAACAATGTGCAGAAGAAGAACCAAACACAACACCATCACAGGTACTTCAAAAAACTCTCCGTGATATTCACGATAAAGAGGTCTTGTTTATGCTACCAGAAAGAAACTCATTCAAGAGGCAAGTAAATAGAATTCAAAACAGATATTGACCTCCAAACCTAAATTCATTGCATGGAATTGAAATTCCAGAGGAATATAAAGTGCCCAGACACAGAGAACCATTTCTTATGCATGATTCCAGTGCTCAAGATGATGAAAGAATTCTTATTTACATAACTTATGATAATATTCAATATTGAAGTGCTAGTACCACATTATTCAGTGATGGTAGCTTCGAGACAGCACCAACACAGTTTACTTGGTTATTTACTGTGCATGGTGTAGTATTCGGTTATAGTATGCCATTGATTTATGCACTAATATTGAAAAGACATATATATACAGGAAAGTACTTGCATTTGCAAGAAATCTTGACATTAACCCTTCATTGTGCATGATGGATTTTGAGATTGCAAATATGAATGCAATTCGACTACTACTACCAAATGCACAAATAAAAGGATGCTTGTTTCACTTTTCACAATCACTGTGGCAAAAAAATATCTTCTTTGGATCTGACACGTGAGTATATGACAACAGAAAGTAACACCCATAAGTGTATATCCATGTTGTTTGGACTTCCATTTGTGTCTTTTGAAGATGTAAATGAAACTTTTGAGTACTATGTGGAGGATGCAGAAGAAAATTTAGATGACCTAAGGGATTAGGTTGAGAGAGTGTGTGTCTGTGGAAGGCATGGCAGAGGTGGAAGAAGAACAGATGCTCCAAAATTCCCACCAGAAACTTGGAATATTTATGCATCAGTACTGAATGGTGATCAGACCAACTTCACAACATTACCAACAAAATCAATTTTGTATAACTGAAATTGTTAACAGATATAACAGATTATAAAGCCAATAATCAGGTCAATACACACTTGGGAGCAATTGCTCCTTGACTTAAGAGTAATCCTGCCAAACTTCATGATGAAGAAAATGTGACATCCAAATTTGTCATGAATTACAATAAAAATAACAAATAAAACTTCCTCAACCACATAAAGGGCATCTACAAAAACCCACATCCAACATTATATTTAATGGTGAAAGACTAAATCTTTCTCCCTAAGGTCAGGAATAAGATGAGGATGTCTACTTTGCCCACTTCTATTTGCCCTTGTGGGGGAGGTTCTAGCAAAGGCAATTAAGCAAGAAAAAGAAATAAAAGGCATCCAGATTGGAAAGGAAGAAGTAAAACTATCTCTATTTGCAGATGGCATGATCTTGTATATAGAAAATTCTAAAGAATCCACAAGAAAACTCTTATAGCTGATATAGGAGTTCAGCAAACTTGCAGGATATAAGATTAATATACAAAAATCAGTTATATTTCTATAAACTGGCAATGAACAATCTGAAAATGAAATAATTCCATTTGCAATGACATCAAAAAATAAAATTCTTAGGAATGAATTTAACAAAAAATGCAAGACTTCAGCACACCAAAAACTGCAAAACATCATTGAAAGAAATTAAAAAGGACCTAAATAAATGCAAAGACACTTATGTTCATGAACTGGAAGCCTTAATAGTGTTAAGATAGCACTATTTCCCAAATTGATCTACAAATACAATGCAATCTCTACCTAAATCTCAGCTGCCTTTTTCTCCTTTTGAAGAAATTGACAAGCTTATCCTAAAATTGATATGGGAATGAAAGAGATCCATAATAGTCAAAACGATCTTAAAAAAGAATAAAAAAGTTAGAGGACTCATGTTTCCCAATTTTAAAACTTACTATAAAGCTACAGAAATCAAGATTTTATTGTACTGACATAAGGATAGATTTACAGACAAATGAAATAAATTTGAGAGTACAGAAACAAACCCATGTATCTAGGATTAATTGATTTTTGACAAAAGTGCCAAGACAATTCAATGGAAAAAGAATTATCTTTTCAACAAATGGTACTGGGAAAATTCGATAGACACATGAAAAAAAAATGAAGTTGGACCACTATCTCATACCATATATAAGATTAACTCAAGATGGATCAAAGACCTAAATTTAAGAGCCGGACCTATAAAATTCTTAAAAGAAAATATGGTTGTAAACCTTCATGATCTTGGAATAGGCATTAATTTTTTAGTTTTCACACCAAAAGTACAAGCAACGAAAGAAAAACTAGGTTAAAGTGGACTTCATCAAAGTTAAACCCTTTTGTTCTTCAAAAGACACTATCGTGAAAACAAGAAAGACAGCCCACAGAATGGGAGAAAATATTTGTCAATCATATATATTGTAAAGGTCAATTTCTTCAAAGAAGCTGTACAAATGGCCAATAATCATGTGAAAAGAATGGTCAACAGCATTTGTCATTAGGGAAATGAATAGCAAAACCTTAATGAGATACCACTTCACACTCACTAGGATGGCTACAATAAGAAAAGCAGACAATAACAAGTACTGGCAAGAAATTGGAGAAATTGGAACAGGCATACATTGCTGGTGGAAATGTAAAATGGTGCAACCACTTTGGAAAACGGTTTGGTGGTTCCTCAAAAGGTTAAATGTACAGATACCATGTAACCTCACAATTTCACTCCTAGATATATATCCAAGAGAATTAAAAACATGACCACACAAAAACATGTACACGAAGTTCATAGCAGCATTATTCATAATGCCAAGAAGTGGAAACAGCCCAAATGCCCATGAATTGATGAATGGAAAAGTAAAATAGTATATCACATAATAAAATATTATTCAGCTATAAAAAGGATTGACATACTGATCCATGTTACAACATGGACAAACCTGGAAAGTATTATGGTAAGTGAAGGAAGTCAGACACAAAAAAGACCACAAGTTGTATGATTGCATTTATATGAAATGTCCAGAATATGAGAATCCACAGAGACAGAAAGTAGATTTTTGTTTGCTGATGGTTGAGGGGAAGGAAATGGGGGATTGACAGGATTTAGGGTTTCTTCTTGGAATGATGAAAATGTCCTGAAATTAGATGATGATGATGGTTACACAACCTTGTGAATATACTATAACATACTTTACAAGGTAAATTTTATGGTGTGTAAATTATATCTCAACCTAAAAATTTTTTGAAATAGACTGATCAAGGAATATTTTAGTTGTTACCTATGTATATTTGAATAAACTGGTCACTTTACTGAAAAATAACAATATTAAGACTGAAAAATTAAATTTATCTCTTTATTTTAGGTAACCCTTTATTCTTCCCTGGCTATATTTCCTCATTAGTCTCATTATACTCTAGTCTCCACTGTTACAAAACCATACAGCCATAGCAGCTTCAACTAGAAACAACCCAAATGTGCATCACTAGGAAGACAGGACAATAACCAAATAGTACTCTATTCAATGAAATGTTACTCAGCAACAAAAATGAATCAACTTCTACCTGATGATGGATCACAGATCTCAAAAAATTCTGTTGATAGAAAGAAGTTAGACACAAATGAATACATGCTGTATAGTTCTATTTATATAAAGTGTAAGAACCAGCCAAATGAGTCTTCAGTGATAGAAATCAGAAAGCAGTTTTTTCTGGGAGAACTACTAACTGAAAAGGGGTAAAAGAGAATTTTCTTTCTTTTTTAAAAATTAGTATATAAGTTATAGTGTAAAAGATAATTTTCTACAGTGATGGTAATTTTCAATATTTTAGTCTGAGTAGTCGTTACATTGGTACATACATGATTCGCACATTTTCTTATTTTCTAAAAATTTTGTTGCTACAATTGACATATAACATTATATTAGTTTCAGATGTATACTGTAATGATTCGATATTGGTATACAGTATATTGTGAAATAAATAAATGGCTAACATCTACACATTTTGATGTTCATACTTTCTAAATGTGAAAAAAGAAGCTAGAATAAATAGGAAAAAATTTAACCCAAATTGCATAAAGGAAAAGAAATAATAAAGATAATAGCAAAATCAATGCAGTAGAAAACAGTATAGAAAATTAACCAAACCCAAAGTTGGTTTTCTAAGGAAATTACTAAAATTGATTACATTTAGGAAAAGCTAATCCAGAGAAAACCACCAATGTCAGGAATGAAAAAAGAAAATATTACTACAGATCTTATAGACATTAAAATGATAAAGGTAATATTCTGAATAACTTTATGTCAATACATTAAATAACTAAGATGAAATGGGAAATTTCCTAAAAATCACTAATTTTAAATATTGACACCATAGAAACAGAATATCAGAATAGCCATATATCTATTAAAGAATTTGAATTAAAAATTTTCCCATAAAGAAATTCCAGAGCCAGGGGCCGGCCCAGTGGCACAGCGGTTTGGTTCGCGCTTGGCAGCCCGGGGTTCACGGGTTCGGATCCCGGGCGCCCGCCAACGCACTGGTTGTCAGCCATGCCATGGCGGCGTCCCATATAAAGTGGAGGAAGATGGGCACGGATGTTAGCCCACGGCCAGTCTTCCTCAGCAAAAAGAGGAAGATTAGCAACAGATGCTAGCTCAGGGCTGGTCTTCCTCACACACACACAAAAAGAAATTCCAGAGCCAGATGATGTTACAAATACATTCTATAAAATTTTAAGGAAGGAATTATAAGGATCTTTCACGAACTCTTTCAGAAAATAGACAAAAAGTGAATGCTTCCTTCATTTTATGAAACCAGCATAAGCCTAATACCAAAACCTGACAGACAATACCAGAAAAGATAATTACCAATATTCCTCACAGACATAGACACAAAAATCCTCAACAAAATATAAATTCAATTCAGCAATATATAAAAAGAATATACCATGACCATATGGAGTTGATCCCATAAATTCAAAATTGGTGTGATATTTCATAATTATTCAAAACAATAAAATCATCTCATTAAGTGCAGAAAAGCATTTAACAGTTTCACAATAAAAAAAAGTCTTAGGAAATCAGGAAGAGAAAACAACTTTCTCAACCCAAGAAAGGGCATCTACCAAAACCTACAAATAACATCAAATTTAATGTTGAAAAACTGAATGTTTTACTCCTCAGATCAGGAACAAAGCAAGAATATAGCTTTTACCCCTCTTTTCGATATGTACTGGAGGTCCAGTACAATAATGCCAAAAGAGAAAAAAAATTAAAAGCTTAAAACTTAGAAAGGAAGAAATATAAGTCTCTATTTGCAGATGACATGATCGTCTACATATAAAATTCTAAATAATCTACAAAAAACTATTAGAATTAATCAATAAATTTATCCAGATCACGGAATATATGGTTAATAAACAAAAATCAATTGTAGATATCTCACACAAACAATTGACAACTGAAATTTAAAAACAGAACTGTTCAAAATAGCACCAAAATCATAGAGTGCTTAGGAATAAATTTAACTAAAGATGTGCAAAATACCTACACCGAAAACTAGAAAGCATTGCTGAGAAAATTAGAAAACTGAAAAATAAAGATCTATTTTATGTTCACAGATAGACTCACTGTTGTTAACGTCCATTCTCCCCAAATTGTCTATAGATTCAGCACAACCTTAATCATAATCGCAGTAAGCATTTTGTAGAAATTAAGAATTTATTGTAAATTTTATATGGAAATGCAAAACTTATAACAATATTGAAAACAATAGAGAACAATACTAAATAAAGAAGAAATCTGGAAGACTTTGAATATCTAATTTCAAGGCTTTAATAGCTGAAATCAATGAAATAGTAAACACAAAAACGATAAAGTAACAAAGCAATGGCAATCATGATAGTGTGTATTGGTATAAAGATAGACATATAGATAAATAAAAAGTCCAAGAATTCACCTACACATCTATGGTCAATTTGTTTTCAACAAAGGTGCTAACATAATTCAACAGGTGAAATTATAGTGTTTTCGACAAATGGTGTGGGAACAAATGCACATCTATATGAAAAAAATGAATCATGACTTCAACCTTAGATCATGCACAAATATTAATTCAGAAAAGATAATAGATCAAAAGACAACGTCAATAAGATGAAAAGGCAAGCCTCAGTTTGGAAGAAAATTTTTCAATATGTGTATCTGACTACATACCTATATTCAATACCAAGAGGACTCACACAACTTAATAATACAAAGACCTACTACCTCTCCCACTTTCCTGAAATGGGCAAATGATCTGAATGGAAAAATTTTAAAGATATTCAATGGCCTATAAGCACATTAAATAATATTAACATCATTACTTATCAGGGGAATTCAGATTAAAACCACAATGAGGTCCCATTTCACACTTAATAGAGTGGCTGAAATTAAAAAGATAGTCAATAGCCAGTGTTGACCAGGCTAAAGAGCAACTAGAATTCTCAGACACTGCTGGTGGGAGAATAAAATGGTACAAATACTTAAGAAAACATTTTGGCAATTTCTTATAAAGCTAAATATACTCTTATCATATGACCTAACAATTCCACTTCTAGGTATTTATCCTGAAGAAATGAAAAAAAAATAGCAAAAAAGACTTGTACACAAATCTTCATAGCTGTCTTCATAATAGCTAAAACCTAATAACAGCCCAAATGTCCATCGATTGGTGAATGGATAAGCAAAATGTTGTGTATTCATATAATGGAATACTACTCAGCAATAAAAATGAATGATACACTGATACACATAACTATCTGAGCAAAAAACCCAGACACAAAAAAGTGCCCACTTATAATTCCATTTCTATCAAGTTCTAGAAGAGGCAAAACTAATCTATTATAGAAATAAGAGTAGTAGTTGCCTGGGGTAGTAGCCTGGAGTGGATTGACTGCAATGGGATATGAGGGAACTTTTTGATAGAAATGTTCTATATTGTAATAGGGATATGAGTTACACCGGTTGTAGGGTGTACACATTTGGCAAAGCTCAACGAATTTTACACTTAAATTCAGTATATTTAATTATATATACATTTTTCTCAATAAAGTTAGTAGAAAACATGGAAGCTATGAAAAACAAGGCCATTTTTAGTTATATATTTATTCATATGTACATTATTTCACAAAAAGCTTGATAAAATCATTGAAGTTATGAAAGCCAAAGCCATCTTTATACCTGAAATATACGAATCTTCCTCTGTCATCAAGGTAAACAAGATTGGTCCTGAAATCCATTCAGAGAATGGAGGCTCTTTGCCCATATCCCTAATGCTACCATTGCTGAAAATAATTCATTAACATCTTCATTCACCAAATAGCTCATGGATTGTCTACTTTATATGGAATGCAACACTGGATGTTGAGTTTAGTCCTCAAAGGGTTCACATCCCAGTTGAGAAGACATATGTAGACTGAAAATTTTTCATATAAAATGTTACAAGAGTTAATGCAATAGTATGACCAAAGTAATGTCTGATGGAGCCTATGGGAGCAAAACAACTAACTCTACTTCGGGAAGACAGAAAAAGCTTCCCAAAGCAACATATACCAGGATCTAGAAGATGAGTGGGAGTTTTCTAGGTAAAGAAAGAATGAGAGAGGTTCGGGGTCTGTTAGGGAGTAGAGCATGTGCAAGATACTTGGCCAGAGAAAGCCATGATGTGTGGCAGAAACAGAAAAGTTCCAGGTGGCTGGGGCATAGGATATATGGGAAGTGGTGGGAAACAGGGAAGAAGGAAGGTGAAGCCAGATATGAAGGACCTTTAAGCAAATCAAATACATAAATATATCTCATATTTTTACTGTGTAATAAGCACTGTTGTGAATTAATCTTCCATTTTTTACCTGATTATTACATATCTCAGCTTCCTTGACTCCATTTCTACATCTTAGCAGCATTGTGTGAAATCATCCCCAGGAAACTATTTTATTTTCAGATATAAAGATAAAATAATATAAGATCACAAGTTATTTTAGGATAATTAGAAAAGAGAAATATATAAACTCAAAATATTACCATGGATCTCTTTCCTCTTTATTTCATTAAAATATGTGGTCAAGGAAAGCTATGTACACGCATAACAATAGAAGATCAATATCATCATTGGTATCATTATACTAGTCTGTACTTTTGTACTCCAGGTTTCTTCTTGTCAAGAATCTGTAATGCCTTTACAAATGAGTAAATACAATGTCCTCCAATTTTTCATATATATAATTGAGATAACCTGAAGTAGGGGAACAGAGTTGAAGCTAGACAGGAAGGCTTTGGAATAAGTCAGAAGAGACCACACAAACTGAACAGAAGTTATTTGAGCCTGTTCTAACCTTTGGATCATATCCCTCCCAGAGGAGATAAAGGAATCCATCTACCAGTGCACACTGAAAATACTGACCATACTCTCCAATAACTGTTGTGTTAGCAGTTATTTCCTATGTGCAGTATACACAGCCAGAGCATTCAAGTCAGACACAGAGTGAGCGGAGCCCAGACATTGCAACACTTCTAAAAGTATTTTTTTTTTTGGAATATTATAAATGCTAAAAGACTAATATTTTGCTTTTACCAGCTATTGCATTCAATGTTTAATCCAGAACTGTTGCGTACTTTCTTTTCATGCCTTTATATTCCATATAAAACCTCACAATAAACTGCTGGGTGATTTAAAATATTATTTAAGTAAAAGCTTTTTAAAAGCCCTTATTAGGAGCTGAATTGGGTATTTGAGGGAAAGTTTCCCCTACCTGAAGCCAAAGACATCTATTTAACGGCAGTGGTCTCTAGGCTGTGCATATTGACTGATTTATTGTCACAGATAACCAGCGCTCGGCCAGAAGCCATTTCAGTTTAAGGGCATGTGGTTTGGCAGGCAGCATTGCTTGCAATAATGTAATAAAACAGAAAGAAATCTATACCTGGTTGTGAAAGAAAAGAATCTATCTATATTGCCAGAGGCAGGTGAAATGGGTCTGTGTGATTTAGTGGTGGGTCAGAGCAGAGCCATATAATATAATCCTCTATGACTGGTATTTCTGAAAGTGACCAGCATACTTCAGAGTTCTTAAGTTCTGTGCACTACTGGGAGGGGTGGAGGGAACGGTTACTAGTTTTATTTGTCTTCTCAGGCCATTGGTTTATGATGCTGCTATTACCATTTACGGTGGTTCCTGTCAATGCTATTTTGGTTGCAATGATCGGACTGCCACGTAAACTCACTCAAATCACATAAAATCAGAGGCCAGGAAAAGAAGCAGAGGTAAGCTTCAGATGAGACGGAACTGAGTTGGGGAGGCTGTTCCCTGTCTCTAGGAGCTGCCTCCCTCGCTCTTTGCTACTCCCCCCAGAGAGTCGGTTCCATTCTTCTCTTTCAGCGTGTTCTTCCTCTGGTTGCACAGAACCCCAAATCACGTGCATCTCCCACTTCATCCTTTTCTGTATCACAGGCTTTATACTGCAAGTCCGTTGCTAACTATCTGAGTCTCTTACTGTTTTATTTCCAAATTGCCAGGAAAAGAATCTAATTAGACCAGCTCATCTATGTTTTGGTCAAGCTATTTCTTTGCACTAGGTGATACCATAGGTCTCTTGTCAGGCTATGATTTGGCACCACAAGTGTGGTTTGAATAGGGATCCCCGTCATGGTCTACTCATTCAGCTTGGACTGTGTACAGGAAAGGTAGTAGGAGACATGTCAGATATAACAATGGCTTCTAATTTTATTAAAGCTGGATATGCCTTCTTTTATTAAAAAATGTTAAGTGCCTACAATATGCCACTGACCTAAATACTATGCTAAATTCTGGAGATGCAACTGCTAACAAGATAGAGAATTTCCATTCTTTGCTGATGTGCCCTGCCCACATCATCCTCTAATGTCCATCAGGCCCCTTCGAGCAAGTTTATTCAATGTGTCCTTTATTTGGGCTTTATAGTATCACTTTTGAGTCTTGATGTTCTGTGTCCTAAAGATCCTTGCTTATAAGGCAGAAAGCCCTCCCCTTTCCATTATTCCAAAAGCTGTATAAAGCCTACTTCTTCTACAAAGTCATTTCACTCCACCCTATATCAAAATCACTCCCAATTTCCCACCTAATCCACATCTTTTTGGTATTTACCACCTTAATATGGCCTTCCTTTAGTGGTTAACTTCTTCCACTCTCTCAGCTCAGGGCATGGCCGTGAGCTGATTAGAAGACTTTTGTTGAAAGAGTTGAGGCCACACCATCCTATATACATGCACATTTGGCTTAAATTAATTTTTATAACCTAGACTTGAAGACAGAAGCTTTATTATTTACAAATCTTCTTTTACAGTAGGGAGGCCGTGAAAAGGCATTCTGCGTCATGCAAGAAACTGGCTAAACAAACGTGATTCTCTGGTGATTCACCGAGCTGGTAAAAATCCAGGTACACTATTGTTTCTTCCTGTAGGTACTTTAGCAAACCGAGTGAATAGCCCACTGGAGAAAAGTTGTCACTTTCACTGATTCATCAACACTTTTCCCAGCAATCACAGTACCTATGCCATCTGTGTTGGGCACTTTATGAAAAAAAAAAAAAAGAGAAAAATCTCTTTGAGACTGCCATACAAATCAGGGGCACTAACAAGGTCACACAGAAGGGAATTTCAGGACTCTGAGAAGATGTTCTCCGGCATGGCAGTAAGCAATAACAGCATTCTACACAACTTCTCCTGCATCCCAGGCTGCTCTGCCCCAGCCTAGAGCTGCTTCGGGTCCATTGGGAAATGTGTATTATGCCTGGGTTAATTTGCTGATTAATCTCTAGTCAGTGGTTTGTGCTTTCCCCAGATGGCCAATTAAAATTTACAACCGGCAGAACAGTGTCCTGTTGGCAGGCTGCTGAGGGGCTAAAGCTAGAGGCGGTGACAGAAGGCATGGGCCCATTTTTGCCTTCTTTTCCCCTCCCCTTTTCTTTATTTCTCTGTCTTGCTCTTTTTAAAGCTGCTGGATTTATTCAGAGGAAAGTGTAAGCCGGGCTTACGCGGTAAGTGTGAGATGTGTGGTGTAGTTTACAACTCTGCTGCTATTTACTCTCCAACACTCCCAGGGCCGCTCCAGTATTCCAGGCATCAACGATTTTACCCACAGCAAATATAGCTGACAAAATCAGCCAGGGGGCACAACTGATTTAACAGCTTCTGAAATGTAATAGCCTTTTTTTTTTCCCCCTGATTTGCAGTCCCCATGGATTGATGGTCTAATATCATTCACTTCCTCACAAATATATAAAACATTTACAGTTGTTTGTGTAAATCAAAGGCAAAGTGCTATGTGTGAAGCTGATAATAAGTAATGCTGTGATATATATGAGATAACATACTTTTACAGCAATAGCCCCCCAAATTAACCATTACTTTTTATTTAGCATTCTATACATATTGCATTGCATACATGTCTGAATAAAACATACAGCAAGAAACTTAATTAAAGAAATGAAATTTGATATAATTCTTTATTTTATAGTGAAACATCTACCATGTGCTTCAAATATGCATGAGTAATCAGGATTGGAAATTCTGAAGGAAATTGTTAATCAAGGACCATTGATACTTAAATAAGCCAAACATAGTAATGATGGATGGTATTATGACAGTTTATAATTTTCCCTAACTGTTGATAATAGTTGCCGATCATATACAATAAATAAAATAAAATAAATATATTCTTTGAGATGGAAAAAATATTTGTAAGGTGAATACTGCATTATCAATGATAAAAATAGTTTAGGGGAAAGAAGAGAGGAGGCATTGTGTAAAATTGCCTTTGTGTAATACATAGAACTCTGGATTCTGTTTTTATGAACAGAATATGTCACAGAACTTATGCACTGGGCATCAATGAGTCTCTATTAGACTCTAAGATGGGACCTCAAGTTCATGGGTGGCACTCTGTGTTATTTTCACTATACCATACACTACAGCAAATACATAATTGTTAAACTTACTTTTATAAAATAAAATTTGAAAATGATTGGAGACATGGCAAGTTCCCATGGACAGTCACTGTATTTGTTGAGCTTTGTCCTCTGCACCCAGAACACGATCTGGCATGTAGCGAGCACTGGAGAAAGGTTTGACTGTTACACTAGTTTCCCCAACAAATAAGAAAATCTCAATTTACTCCCTGCAAGGTTTTTGATGCCAACCTCCATTCAAATGAAAGATCTTGGAATATTTTTCAGAAAGGGGTTTCTCATATGTTCTGGTCTTGAATTGTTCTCATCCAAGAGATCATAGGACCCCTCATGGCAGGTGTCATGCATCCTTTATCTTTTTTTATCCCCACAGTGCCAGCACCAGTGTATTTGCTGAAGAAATCTATGCTGAATTGAATTCAAAGTGCTTCTTGAGTTGCTGCTGTACTTTATAGAGACAATTCAGTTCCATCCAGAAACTTTCCATATTATGAAGCAGATCTCGACTATGCAAGATTTCAACTTATAAGACTGAATGTAGGCCAGAAGAACTGTAAATGGGATATCTACAGACAAGATAGAATTGCAGAAGGAATATTTCTTGATTTTATATTAAGTTTTTATCTAATCCCGTAGACTGCAAATTTTCTTTAGGGTAAATATTTTATCCATAAAAAAAGCCCTTTTATGTAATATGTGTGTTGCTCTGAGGTATTTGGCAATACTTGAATTGTATTCCTTCTCAGCTGATTGGGGAGTTTGTCCACCAAGTAGCTGACACCCTGGCTTACTGTAGAGATAGGACCCAGATGAAAGCTGTGTAGTGCCTCAACTCGTAAACACTAAACCATGAATCATTATGTCTTGACAGAGGGTCTGCAAATAACTCCACACATATTTGTTAAGCACATAATCTATTTAAGGTTCCATGTTAACTCCACTATTGTGCATTAGATATAGCTCCAAATATCAAGAAGCTTGTGGTCTATGAACCAAAATAATAGTAAAAGAAGGCATCATTTGGTCACTGCCAAATACAGACTAAAAAGACCCCTGGAGGACACTTAACTAGAAAGTGATTGATTTTGCTTGGAAGGATTGGGAAAGAATGTTTGGAGAAAGTGAGCCTTAAGAAATAAGCTAGGAATTTGATAAGGAAGGGAGAGAAAAGGGGGGCTTTCCAGGAAGAGGAAATTGCATGAGCAAAGGTTTAAAGGTGAAAAAATACTAATTTAGTTCAGGGAGTAGAAATTGATGGAAAGGATGATAAGGATGTGTGGGAGTGTGGAAGTGGGTACAAAATGAGGCTGAAAAGGTCAATTGGTAAATTTGAGGTGTAGCAATTTGAAGCAAGTTTTTAATCAATGCAGAATCTTTAAATTTGTTGGGCAGGGAAGCAATCCTAGTGGTATCTGGATTTAACAATATATAAGAAGTGGGAGTCTGGCAGTAGGGAGAGAAGTGGGAACTATTACAATGATGTAATCAAGAGATATGAGGGCCTGAACTACCATGACGGCAGGAATGGAGAAGAGGATGAATGACAGAGCTATTTCTGATGCAGAATTGATAAAATAAGATAGTAATCAGGATGTTGAAGATGAGGGAGAGGGTAAAGTCAGAGATAGTCCCAAGTTTCTAGGCTGGGCACCAGAATAGGAGGCAATGCCCTTATGAGGAAAAAGAAGACAATTGAAAGATTGTGTTTATAGAGGAAGAGGTCCACTGAATTTTGGGTTTACTGAGTGTAAAGGATTGACAAGGTATCATTTCTATTGTAACAGATTGTTGGAAATACAAGTCTGCAGTTGGAAATGAGTTAAAGACTAGAGGTGGCACCTGAGGAATGTGTTAATTGAAGTCAGAGAAATGCATAAGATTGTCACCGATCAGCTGACAGTGCACACTGGCATTATCACAATGATTATTAAAATATTGAATTACTTCTGTATTGGGTGGTAAATATAGCTGTCCCAAGCTCTCCATTGTGCACTCTGCTCTAGCTGTCCTGACCCCTTTGCAGAGACCCTTGGAACGACTGCTGCATAATGGCAATTTAAAAGTTAACATCTATCTAGCGTAGGGCCTCCAGGACCCTGCTACAGTGCTGTGGCTCTACCTGTTCTCATTAGTCGGTGCCCTTGCTGTTACTTTGCATTGTTAAGTAATTTTATTGTCACCCTTACCCATGGAAGGACTATATAGCAAGAAAAGAAGCAAGGTAAGGAGTGTGCTTGATGATATGACAGGTAGAAGGAAATGCTCACAAGGGACATTAAGGTCCTTCTTCTTTGTACCTACCATATACTTTAAGCTAGTTGCTACGGTGGAACATATGATGAGATGAATTCAAAAGACAGTATATAATAAGGCCCTAAATGTGTGGTGGTATAGTTAATTAAATAATAAAATGGTACATACAAAGATGCTCAATATAAACTTTTAGTTCTGTTTTCTCATTTTAAAGGGCACATAATTTGGCAATATGCAATTATGTTAGACAAAGGAGTTGTGAATTACAATGTAGTGGCATTATATGCAAACTTAGAAAGTTTTATTCTACATAATCCTGCAGAACTGAATTTATGCAGTTTTCTGAACTGAAGGAAATTGAATTTCACTGGAATTACTATCTCCATTGCTACACACAATGTTTGTCTACATTTTCTTTTTATAGATTGTACCTACATTTGAGAAAACTTAAAGAGCCATAATCTAGCAAAATGCAAAACAGGGAGGGTCCATACCAGAAACAATAGATTTTGACTACTGGATCCTGAATGTATTACCTACAAGCTTCAAATATCCTTGTGAATGTTTTTGTGCAAACTGTAAATTTTCGGATCTCAGGCATTTCTCTGATTTTTCTTTTTGTCAGGTAGAGTGGAAAGTAACAGATTATTCTAAGGCAAGATGGTTTGAGTTTTCCAGTTGAAAGGTCATGTAGCAAAATCAGTGTGCTAGCTGTAATCTTATCATGGCTTTCTCAGCATGAGAGAAATTTAAGTATTCATGATATTGTAATTACATATACTGATCCCATGTTTCAATAATGACTTTGGAAGAGAGTTAGAAAAGTGTGTTTTCCCTTCATCACAAGAAAAAAATTCTTATTCTAATTATTCACTATTGAATTTATCTTATATAATTTTAATAAATATTTTAATTTGATCTGACAGTTAATTGGCCCTACAAATGCCATTTTTTCCTTTCATAATTTACTTTCAGAGAGAACAATTTTGAAGACAGATTCCTAAGTTATTAACCAGTGAATTACATAAACCCTTAAGTAAATAATGAAAATGTAAATATTAGATCTATGCCCCAATAACAGATGGGTCAGAGAACTGTTAGGTATTATAAGATGTGCTCAGCTCATCATTACTGTTTTCATTCTTTTAATTGTACATGCCTATTAATTGTACACTTAAGTAATGAAGAGTGGGGTGAGCCCATAGCCACTTTTTACATAAACTCATGTATTATTATTTAACTGAAGGTCAAATCAACCCTGCCTGTTTTACAGTGATCCACTACATCTTCTAGTAAAGAGGGTGCAATCATTTTCACAACTGCCAGGTCAATAGCAAAGAACATTTTCCTACCCCTCAGTACTTCTGGTGATCAATACAATTTAGTTTCCTACCTAGAACTGGCACAGATCGAATAAGACATTTGATGTATTTGAAGAGATTTTTAGATGGAAACATTTTTATTTTATATATTTATATATTTTATATAAGTATTATATATATGTTTATATTTTTTATATTTATATTTATGTATGTGTATAATTATGTACATTTTCACATTTTTATTTTACCTTAATGAGAAAATCAAAATGATACAAGAAACCCTTGGGCCAAACACAAGTAAAAATAAAGCCCTCTATTGTGCTTCATTTTCTTAGTCTAAGACATTTGAAAACAAAATGTAGAAACAGAGACTATATTTAGTATTAGGAACATCACTCAATATTCAGAAATCTAAATTACATGAAATTTAAGGTGAAGAAATGGCTACTCATGAGCATACGATCCCGTGTGCCTAAACTCTGCACTTTGGGAGATGACACGGAGACAGTCAAGTACCTGTTTGCAGACTCTGTGGTGACGAGTGTAAGCTTTGTAAGTGGAAGGGGCAAATTAAGAGAGGACCCTTTTAAATAAAAAAATATATATGCATTTTTATTGTGGTGCATTTTATTTATTACTTACATATGTTTTCTTCATTTCTTCATTCATTAAAAATATTTACTGAGTGTCTGACACAGGGTAGACATAGCAGTGAATAAAAGAGACATACCTCTACTGTCATAAAGTTTACATTCTAGTGGTAGGAGACAGACAAATAAATAAATAAACACAAAAAATATGTAGTAAGTATGACGGTGATTACTGCCATGGAGAAAGGTAAGGCAGGGAAGTATGTTAGGGAGTACGCTAGAAGGGGGCAATGCAATTTCAAATAAGAAGATAAGGGAAGGCCTCTGTTAGGAAGGTGACATATGAGCAAATACCTTCGGGCGCAGGAGACCAGGCCTTATGGAGAAGCAGAGAACTCCAGCTGAGGTCCTCGTGTACCTGGCAGGTTCAGGGAAAAAGAAGAAGCCAAGGGGCCTGCAGGAAAGTGAGGAAGGGGGAAAGTAACAGAAATGTGGTTGAGTGGTCAGAGGAGATTGTATAAGGCCTTGTAGATCATTGTAAGGTGCATTTTTTTTATTGTTTTGTTTGATTGGATGTTTTTTGATTTTTGAGTTTACACAGGAATGCCATTGGAGGTTGTGAGCCGAGAAGTGACAAGGAGACAAGGGCAGAAGCAGGGTCATCTACTAGGAGGCTATTTACAAAATCCAAGCCAGAGGGGGTGGTTTGGTTGGTAGTGGCAAAAGGAGTAAAAAGTGGTTGGATAATGGTCTACTTCAAGGTAGAGCTGGCAGGATGTACTTACCAATTGCATGCGGGGTATGAGAGAAAGAAAGGAGCCAAAGCTGACTTCAAGGATTGAATCCTGAGCAACTGGAAGAATGGGGTCATTATTTTCCCACATGGGGAGAGATTGCAAGAGAAGCAGAATTGGAGAGGAAGGTAAACAGGATTTGAGCATATTTAAATTTAAGATGTCTTAGGATTAACAAAGTAGGTGTTTAGATCTATGAACTTGGAATTTAGGAGAGAGAAGTATGGACTAGAGACATATATTTGAAAGTAGTGAGCCCACTATTGCAATTCAAACCAAGAGACTGGATGAGTTTCACCCTTGAAGTGAGCATAGAATGAAAAGAGGTAGGTCTAAGGACTGAGCTTTGGTGGCTTCCAGTGCATAGAAGCTGGGTAGGAAATGAGGAAAAATCAGCAGAAGAAATTGAGAAGTAATGGCTGGTGAGGTGGGAGTAAAACCAAGAGAATGGGGTGTCCCAAAAGTTAAGTAGGGCAAGTGTTTTCAGGATGAAGGAGTAAACAACCATGTCAGATACTGTACATACATCAAGTAAGGACTGAAAATTAACCACTAGACTTAGCACTTATTGGATGCCCTTGGAATCATGGGCTACAATAGAAAATCGATTTTACCTGATGTCATATCGGAGCAAAGGCAATTCCAAGCTTGCTCAGCAAACTTTCCTGTCCAGCCAGGACATAAGGATCAGGATGACTGGTCGCTGTGAACCTGGGGAAAGTTTTCACCTGCACAATAAAGACAAAAAGGGTCTTCCACATAGGACCATAATATAAAGACAATCTCAAGGTTCAAAATTTTCTATAAGCAATTTGAAATGAAATATCACTTTTTCGATGATTATTCTACATAATTTAATTCCCTGAATTGACGCTTTTACCTATAACACCATATGAGGGAATGAAAAGTCCCAAAGAGGAATTGTCACATATTTGGGAGGTGCCATAGACGCACACCATGTTTTGGAGTTCTTCACTCCAAAGGCAGCCTGAGCTATACCCTCAGATCTACCTCTTGACCCGTATTGTAGGGGAGGTATGTGGTGGGAAACACATCCCAAGGGTCTGTGAGGACAGAGCCCACTCTGCTGGGTCTCAAGGGTACCTTCATGGGAAAACAAGTTCAAGGGCTGGGTAGTGATGTTTGTGAAGCTTTATACTCTATTTTCGTATTGCTTTACTTAAGTACAAAGTAGTTTACACGATAAATAAAAGCAAAGTTTAGTTACTACAAGCAAACATAATTGTTTGGTAAAAATGTTAGGTTCTTAGAGAAAGCAATGTCATTTTTTCAGTAGTTTCAAAAACTGACCAACAGTGCAAAATTAGTGTTTTTATGCATTACATATAACACACACAAATTTCACAAAAGAAATCATTCACTTGGTAAACACTCTTATTGGGGATCTACTATGTTGCAGGCACTTTGCTAGCACAGACAGTATATGCACTCGGAGGCTTTACAAATCAGAGTTCCTGTTAAACTTCGTCTCCTCTCACAAGTCAAGGAACATCATCTGTGGAAACCAGAGTCGGACTCCAGAGCTACATTCACACTGACTCCCACCCCTGGGAGGGACTGGAATATAGGAGTCACTCCTAGTGCCCGGAGCTGAGAAAGGGTTTTCACCTCTTCTCTTCTCTCCCACGTGCAAAGCACAGTACTGCCCTCCCGGCAGAGGGAGAGAGCGCATGCGCCTGCAGAACAGGGCTCGCCTAACCTGCCCACTTGGCTGCACAAACGGAGGAAGTGGGAGAGTGAGCGATCACGGCGGGAAGAAGAGAAAGGGCACTACGAGGGTGCTGGCCTTTAAGGCACATTAGCGCAGGACTAACAAGTGGTCCGGTTAATGTCCTGAGCTGTGAACAACCAGATTAAGAATTCTTCCTCCCTGAAGAGCTTGCTAGTGAGGGGATGAGGAAACTAGTCAGAGCCCCCTCCCCAAAGACCTTAGTTTCTCATGTATATAATGAAGCAGTTATTTGGTAATTCTCAGATTCCTTCCAGCCTAAAGTTCCATGACTCCATGACTATGTTGATTAAAAAAGGATTTTGGATAGTATAAAAATTAAAGAGGTTTTCCTGAATTTTGTAAGGATTGGCATGTATCTCCTTCTCAAGATGTAGTGGGGGGAATCAGTAGGATTACGTCACTTGGGAACTTGTTAGAAATACAGAATCTTCAGACCTCACCCCTGTGAATCATAATCTGCATTTTAATAAGATGCACATGTCATATGCATATTAAAGGCCACGCAGAGACCAATCTTTGAGTAGCAGGCTTCTAGAGATAAACACTACAAGATGCCTTGAATTCCAACAATAATGGGTTAAACGTAAGGCAATTATAAATGGACAGCAACTCTCTTGGACAACTGTTGAGGATTCTATTAGCTACAGATAACTATGATGTAACTAGTTAATGAAACAATCCATCTAATGAACACTAGGTTTCTTATTTTCCATTTGGCTGAAAAAAAAAAAAAAGAAAAATGCCATCTTGGCGCTTCTACATATATGTTGACATTTTATTTAAACTTATAATATCATTTGGTTACATATCCTTTATTCCCTCAATTGTGCTACTTTGAGATTACCAAAAAGTTTGCCTGCATCCTTCAAGTAGCTTCAAGCATCGTTTTGAAAAAGACTTTCTAAAGTTATCAGCAGGTCTATAGATCATCAAAAACCAATTGCTGAGAACTCAAATTACGTATCTTGGCTTAGACTAAAACCTGGAAAAGAAACTTAAAAAACATAGTTGTACATGTCTATCAATGCACTTACAGTCAAATTGTCTTTTTCCTCATTCAAAAGTATAACTTTATCTTCTTTGGGTGAAATTAGATAAAGCTGATATAAAATTTAAATTATTTGTTTATTTTTTTACTATTTCAAGACTGTTATTCATCACAGGGGACTATGAAAATGATTAAAATACCCTAGTACGAGTGTTATTAAATATATAAGATATTTTATTCTGGTAATACACAGAATCCAAAGTTCAAGAAAATACCTAGAAGGAAATGGAACACATCAGTGCAATCCAAGGAGCACTGATATGTAACATTTATGATGTTTTTAGTTGTAGATACAAAACCTTAAATCAGAATAATTTAACAATAAAGAAAATTTTATTGTTTCAAATGACTTCCAAGCCCAGAGGGAGTCTGGCTTTAAGTAAGTCTTGGTGCAGTGGCTCAAGACTTTTGATCAGGACTTGATTTCTTTTTTTCCATTCATCTTCTCCTCTGCACTGGGCTCCATCCTCAGCAAGCTCCCTCCTTGTCATCCGCATTGGTTGCCACCAACTTTCAGATCTAGGTGCCTTCTTGATTTATTCAGAAAAGAAAAATAAAATGTTTTTGTCCCAGTCTTTCCAGCAAAAATCTGAAATTCAGTCTGACTGAACCAATTTAAGACCTAAGCTCACTGCTAAACTAGTGACTTGGCCACGGGAATTAAACACCGCAATTAACTTAGTCATGGTCAGCTCTCTATACTGGATCTGAGGAAGGAGTGAACTCACTTAGAAGTACATAAATACCTTATTGGAAATAAAGTTTCCTGGTGATGGGAAAAGGAGGAATGCATGCTGCGAAAGCAACCACTAAACTTCCACTGCAGGGGGCCTGAAGTGAGCTGGAGGAAAGCAAACAGGAGGAGTTTTGTTTGATGATAGGTGCATTTCCATATTTGCATAAAAATATCATAAGGGAAAAAAGTAAGACCATTCTGGAGGTAAGAATTAAGCTGAGAGGGAGAGAGAGAGCTGAAGGGTTTCTGAAATCTAAAACCAGCCGTGGTGGCTCAGAAAAATGGGAAGCACCCTGATCTATTTGAAAAACATTTGGGGATTTAAAAATAAATTTAATTATACAACCACTCTTTAATTATTTTTTAATCTATTGTTTAACGTCCATTCTGTATATTGTGAGTACTACTATCTTTCTGAAGCAAAGATACAATCAGCTTTTGCTCTGATTAGAAATATTTTGTGATGACTCATTACCTACAGGGTAAAGTCTTTGTGAACTCTGCACCTTTCTTCTCCCCAGACCTACCACGCACTTTCGTAAGTCCCTTTGTTGACTCACTTGCATTTTTTGCCTGGAACACCTCTCCTCTATTTCGTTCATACCTACCCCATATTTCACATCCTATCAGCCCAGAACCTTGTTTCTGCTTCTGAGCCACCATTATAGTACTTACCACATTCACAAGATTACCACTGGTTATCACTTATTTTACTGTGAAGATTTTATTTTACTGAAGATTGTGAAATTGCTTTATTCAACTTTGTGTAGTAAGGACTTAAGACACAAATGTGTACAATGAATTGAATTTCAAGGTACTCAAATATAACTGGAAACACTACATTGAAGAAAAGATTTTTTTAAACGTCAAGGAGTATAAATTCAAATTACTTGTTTGGCACAAATCAGTGTAGATGCACAAACATTTGATTAGATTTTTAGAAGGAAACACAACTGTTTTTAAATTTGACTGTTACATTAAATGTTTATTCAAAAATCTCATATATTGGAAGCTCTTTTCTTGAGGTAAATGTCACATAAGGAATTATTTCTATGATTAGTGCATTATTAAATCTGTTGAACATCTAGCTGCTTATTCGTCAGGCAAAAAGAGTTATATTCTAAAACAAATAATTGAATGGTACATGCACCACTTTAGGAAGCAATTTCCAGATATTTTGGGAAATACTACATATTTTAAGTATAACATATAAACTCACTTTTGAATTGTCACTTGTCTATCTGTGGTCTTGGTGAGTAATACAAGACACAAGTAGCAAGAAGTATAATGAGGTCAAACACCAGGGAATAGGATTTGGGTAATAACTGGTGTATTCAATCCACCCTCTGGGCCTCAGTGTCCCAACTTATGAAATGAAAGTATTGAAATAAAAGCCAATAAATTTTTTTTTATGGACATTTTGGACCAACTTACCAAAACTTAAAACTTTGGTTGATTTTTTTTTCCCAAAACTATTATCTTCCGTGATTAAAGATATATTTTAATGATACTGACAGCATTCAATGTATTTCAGCACATTTCTGTAGTTTTCTTTACAGATTAGAACATAAAATCTGAATACACTTAAAAATAGACAATATTTTTTTCCATGTATTTTTGTTTTTTGTGAAAAATAACTCATTTAAATTCAATGAATAAAGTTTTTACTATGGTTTGGAGACAGAACCAAGGTGAGGATACAATTAGACTTTGTAGAAATGACGTATTTTGGAAAATGTCTCAGAGGGCATATCTAACATGGAATTTCAAGGATTTAAGTATAATTGAGGCAAGCATATAGCCTTCAGAAATTTTGCTAATAAGAGTAAGAAATACATGTATTATTCCTGGTTTGTAAAAAAAAAAAAAAAAAATTGGCCTTATTCCCTAAGACTGAGGCACTATGAATTATGGTAAGAACAAAGGCTTTGAAGTCAGATGTGCATTCAAATCTGAGATCGGTAAAAAAAATAGGAAATAACAGTCATAGGATTATGAAGATTAAACAATGTATATTCATTACATAACACAATGCCTAGAACACAGTCAGCCTCAATAAACATTTTCTATTAATTATTATTACAATTATCACATAAACAGATAATATAATGCTAAGTTGCTTCAGTTTGTTATAGAAAGTAATTGATAATTTTGTCCTTAAATGTTTATAAGTGGTTTATTGAACCCACATAGAACAAGAGGTAAAAAACTGAAGCTGTGCAAAATTCAATGGTCATGCCCCCATAAAATAATAGTGCACTCTGATAAAACTTATCCTTCATTAATAGGGAGATGCTTTGAGAATTGGAAAAAAGACTAGCAGAGTCTGGCTCACGTAAGGAAGATAAAAAAGTCAGTTAATAAGATCTTATATTTAATAATGGATTGCTTCACAAGTCTATAAAAACTTTCACATGTTTGATCACGTGATCCTCCTAAGACCATTGTATAGTAATCAGAATAGGTTTAAAATCTATTTTTAAACATGGAGGGAAATGACTTATCTCATGTCACATGGCTAAAATGAGGTGTGGCTGGGGTGATAACCTCGTGTTTGTCCCCTCAGTGGGTCCTCTGTCGCTAGCATCACCTTTGCTAAGAAGAGGAACTCAATAAATCCATTTTGGTTTTCTGATGTAAACATTTTATCATTTTTTTTCAAATAGGAAATTTTAAAATTACAGGTTATCAAACTCAGTGAAAAAAAGCCCTCTAATTTATTTTGGAACATAAATGTTCTCTAAACTTAATTCCCCAGTTTAGTCTTGAGTTGGTTACAGTTGAGTTGGCTACAATCCAATCTTGAAAAGTTATTCTTCTGATGAGAGACTGGGATAATCAGGCAATGAAGGTGAGCAACAGCACAATCTACTTATGGTACTCTGTGATGCTTAGAGATAAGAGTCACTACAACTCCCAAAGTGTCATAAGCTTTGACTTCTGTAAATGTGAAGGGACCCTGCATAAGGCCTTTCTAAGAGATTAGCTTGATTTTCTAAGTGAGAAATGGAACCTCAGACGCAACAAATTATGCAAGTGTTGATGCTTGTTCTTAATCCAAATCAATAATTTAATCCCCATATATGTTTAAGAATCAATGTTTTATTTTATTTTTAATATAAAAATCAATCTTTGGGGACAACCACAACCTTTACATGAATATTTTTATCTCCTGAAATACCGTCAAGAAGCTATCTTTACAATCTTTAAAAGATGTGAATTCTAGGTGAATGGCAAACTGACACTAAAAACACAAGGCTTCCAGTTTGCTCAAGACATGCAAATGGAAAATTGGTTATAAAGGAGAACTGGGCTAAAAAATTACATGAAGCTTTGCAACAGTTTGCAAGGGTGCCACAATTTTCCAAGGTCTATATTCATAGCACTTAAACAAAAAAAGAATTATGCACACTATATATAGACAATAGCTAAAGAAAGAAGTATAAAGTGGACAAAAAGCATATACGACATTGCAAAGAATGAGTTACTGCAGTGAAACATCACAAAAGAAAAAGAAGTTAAGCAAAAACAAGAAGTGTGGTAAAAGGGTTAAACATTGAGTCTCTGTAATTTGGCTAACCTTTGTCTAAGGTTTGAATCCTGGCTCTACCACTTACATTTTGAGCAAATTACTCCTTCTTTCTGAACTTCATCTTCTTCATCTAAAAATGAGGCAGTAATTGTACTCTCTTCTGGGGTGTTAGGAGGATTAAAAAAGATAATGCATACAAAGTGTTTTACATAGCTCTTGGGACAAAGCAAATGCTCAGTGAAAATTATGTATTATTATTTAAACACAATTGCATATTGAATTGCAAAGATTTGGAACATCAGAACCAGAATAAAATGATATTCACCAAATAGATGGGTTGCAATTAATATTGAGAACCTAATTGGTACACTTATGCAATGCCCTTCCTTTTAAGTTAAAAAGACAAGACAAAGCGAACAATAACAACAAAAACTATGTTAACTCAGTGAGCAGAATCACTTTTCAATAATCCAGCCAATTCATCAAAACCTAATAATGTAATTTTAAATTAGAAGGGCTTTCCTATAGCACTTAAGAGGGAAAATTTAACTCAGAAAGTGAATATTCAAATTTTACTCAAAGATTGATCAATTTCTAAAATTTGTTATTCAGTAAATTCAACATTTATTTATTGAAGGCCTACAAAATGCCTATAATTTATTCATCAAACATTATTAAACTCACGATACTTTAAATTAAATCCAGGCAAAACACCATACAAAAATAGAATTCATTAGAAACAGTTTCTAGTGTCTATTAAATATTAAGCAACATCCTATTCACTTTTGTTCCTCTAGAAAAGATATGAAAAGTTAGAGTTTAGCTACTTCAAGAAATAAGATGAGTTCAGAAAATAAGCAACACACTCTGTTACTACCCTCAGGGTGGGACATAGCTTGGCAACAAATGCTTTGCTGAAAATCAGTAAAAGGAAAAAGTGCCCTTAATCACACCCACAGAGCAAGCAGCCAAACTACCGCCTTTCCTTGCGTCAACTGCCTATGCTCAGATAACGTGAACCACAGCACTGATTTCCTGCAGTCAAATGAAAAGAAAACTCCTTAACTGTCACCAGGCTTCTCATTGTGACACAGCACCTCTTGCTCTGATTAAAGAGGGCACATGAGCCTGAGGGCACATTTTCTTTTCTTAAATATAGATGTATACATATTATTAAAACAAAGGGAAATATAAAGTAGGTCATTCAAGACAGTTTTTCAAAAAAAACTCTAAAATTTATTTTTCATTTCTATTCTGCCTGCCAGTGATTTGGGTATTCTTTTTCTGAGAAGAGAGATCTTTAGAAAACAACAATCGAACTGCAGTAGTTCCCTCAGTTAACCTAGAAGTTAACATAACTATGCCCATGGCCCATTTAACTTAATGGCTTGTCTGTCCTGGAATTGTAGATAGGGCTTGCAACAATCATCTTATGCCAGAGTGCTGTGGACCAGTTATTTATCAATTGTTTGGAAATAAGTCAATCCCAAACTCTGAGCTCCTCCGATGAAAAGACAAAATGTTAGAGAAGATGACTGTACTCCTGAATTGCAGAATCAGAAGGGGAAAACTCATTAGGTCATCTGCTGTGACATACAGAATGATAATGAAGCTGGGGACTCAACATCTTGGAAAGGGTGAGAGGTGCTTTTCAGCGTTAAACAAAGCAAAACTAAAGCTACCCGTGACGGAAGGCTTGCTTTGTAGTTTCAAACCAAAGTTGCAATTTTCTGGGCAATATGCACGAAAGACCCACAGCACTCTGCGTGATGTGAAAATATTACCTACCTAGATTTGGAGTGGACATTATAAGCCAGTTTCTTTTTGTCTAAAATGTAATAGAAAAGCTATACTTCCAACAATAAAAAAGGAATTACTTTTTGGTGAGGGAATAGTAAAGGTTTCCAGCACTTTCACAGGCCAACCAAATGTCTTCCTCTGCCATGTAAATGCAGTAAAAAGATACCTGCATTAAATTACAGGATTTATAGTCGGCAGAAAAATGAAACTATGTAAAGATCATTTTTGCATTAAAATTTGGTTTTCTCTGCTAGTATATATTTAAAAAATATAGGTCCTTTTTACTAATGAAGTACATCAAAGCATATTTTGTTCTGCATTTTGTGAGAACTAGGCAATTTATAAATGCTATTCACATTTAATTAGTAGTCATTTCTTCTCCATAAGCATATTTACTCGGATCTCTTGTTCCTACGGCAACCCAGTGAGTATTACAGCTACAAGAACAGCCTAGACTAACCTAAAAAAGGATGGAGATTAATGAGCAAGCTCAATATTAAGACTATAATGCAAAAGACCAAGCAATAACATTGGTGAGAGGAGCATTACAAAGAAACCTCAAATAAGAGTCTCTTATTTCAAGGAGCCTATTTATAGCAGCAGAGATTTTATTTATTCAAGGGTGCCTATAGTATACAGGGAGTACGAGATGACTCATTTAGCGCTAGTTCTGCTTAATTGGCTATCTGCTCAGGTACAATGTTACACATATACCTATGTATATACATATATGTATATAATTATAATCTGCTTAACACACTTATCAATGGACTATATAAACACTATTACAAGCAGTTGTGCTTACGGATGTTTCCCTTAAATACTGCAATTATTTAAAAATAGGGAGTCTTTAAAATTAGCCTCGATATAAGATGATGTCATGAAACATTTAGTGAAAAATGATTCTGAAATCTAAATGTTTATGTTCTTTTAAGGGTAATTCTCTGATCAGCTCTTTATTCCAGTTCTAATACCCAAATCTTATTAAAGGCTTGACTTAAAAATAAATAACAAGAGCGACGTTAAAGGTACCAAAACAAAAATCAACAGTTAACAGAAATTTTGCATATTCTCCTAAATTCCGCTTACAAGTGACAGTTTTTAATTTAAAGACTTAGGTGGGGGAGGTAGGTGTAAGGAACTGAGGCCTAAATATGTTTCTTTACAAAAGTTATATAATTTTACAATGCCTATGAGAGAGAAACTAGAAATAACTTAAAATTATTTAAACTCTAGAGAAAAATAAGAAAACTGAAAACAAAAACAACCAAACTCCTGGAGTCAAACTAATTTTGTTTCTCACGATACGGATGGGTGGCAAATACTTACTGCACATTATTTGCCCTAAAATCTCTTTATGTCTCAAAACAATATGTGAGAAAGACACTGAATATGAAGAAGAAATTATATAATTAGAAATTATATAATCCTTGTTATCAAATTGTGCTTAGTCAAAGAGACAGGCTCTCTTCAGAGCTGGGCAGTTCATTCTCGCTACAACAATATAGAGGGAATAACATCGTTATCAAACCTCTAAATTATCTTGCTTAGTGGCAAAAAGTAAAAATGATTCCTTCTGACCTTTCTACATTGCTTCGTTAACTCTAACTTGCGAGCAACAAGTAAAAATGAGAAGCTTTCTCAGTCCCCTCTGTTATAACTGATTAAAAGAAGGAGCTGCCCGGCATCTGTGCAGGAGATGCTGGGTACCACTCGTGCTAAATTCAACGTGTGTCAAGGACTATTTGCTATACCTTCACTAGTATTCATTTCCAATCAACCAGGGCATTTCAAATTTATTTCTTTTTAGATCTACAGCAATAGTTGCAGATTTAAACAGTTTGTATAACTTCTCCTGAATTATTAGTCAATAATTAAATTATTTTATATGGCTCTATGAATAAGAAAAAGAAGCAATATTTTGTAAGAATTAATCTGTGCAAATATTAGTGGTCAATCAATTCTGTTGTCTCAAATTCAGTTCTATAATATAATATCAAATCCTTTTTAAAGAATGCATAATAGCTTCTACCTGTAATTTTCCTTTGTGAAAATGCACCAACTATTGTCTATGCAGTGAATTAATTATACCCAACAATTAAATCACAAGGCTTTTCTCTCCCAGTTAATCTATGAATTTGAGTTCAGCATTTCTATAGGTACTTTTGTGCCTATATGGAGAGTATTTTAATACCAAAGCACACAGCAACTTAAATTCCATTCCCTGGATTTTATGAGAAAGCAATATAGAAGAGTAAATAGGGCAAATATCAACAACAAAGAACCCTTACTTTGAGTCAAACAATAAATGCAAATAGAAGAACTAAACCAGAGAAGAGAGTTAGGGGGTGAACACTGTGGTCTGAGTAATCCTTCCTGAAAACCCTCGCCAGCCTGTTTTAGGCAGGAATATTCTGCTATCTTAAAAAAAAAAAATCATAATCGGCCATCAGTGAATCCTCTTCGCTCAGCTTCACAGGTAGAATTAAAACGCAGTCCCAGAGGCACCAGGACACGAAAACTGAACCCTCCTGTCGCAGATCATCAGCACAGAGGAGCAGCTAACTTCTTAAATAATCACAATTAAATTTCACACACTCTCTTCTCCCTTCCTGATTTTCAAACGTGGGGTTATTTATCAGAGAAGAAAAATTGGAGGCTGCGCCTTTAGAAAGCAGCCAGGCACTCTTAACCTAATTAGCGTTAGACACCTCTGAAAATAAATCCTCTGAATCCTGCAGCTCAAAAATCACTCCCCCCACCCCCATACTCCTCCATACACACCAGCACCTGGGCAGAATTGAGCAGCCCCATAGCTAATAACCTTCCACCTTGACCCCCAGCAAATAGCACTACAGAGGCATTTGCCACTACCTTCCAGGAAAGCGGGTAAAACAGCAACACTGGGCGGGGGTGGGGGGGGGATGATGCAAGCGATTTGCTCTGTCTGTATTTAAATTTCATGCCCACGCCACCACAAAATACGGCCCCGGAAGCTGCCCGAGCCCGGAAGCCTCCGCGCTCAAACAGAAGGCTCAGGAAAGAATGGAGATTTGCAGGTCGGATAATGAGCCAGTTAATGACATAAATGATACCTCAAGAACCTCACTAAACCATCCAGGTCCTACAATTTAATCTGTAATAAATACTCCTGCATCATTGCGAGATGGCTGCTCATAATGGCAAATGAAATATGCTGGTATGATAGGTACAATAAATCTGGATTTTCCTATGGTTCCCTCAGGCTAGAACAATATGTAACCACAGTGCGCACTGTCAGGATGAGCAGATCTCAAAGCCATCATAAAATCTAAATGGGGACTAATTAGGAGGCCCTTCCCTTCCAGAGTTACTATTTCTATTGACATTTTCCATGCATGAGCCCCTCCATAACATCATAAGTCACCAAGATAAGAACTCCCTAGATCATAGGGAAAAAGCTTTAATGGAGAAGTTGAACTCAAAGGCGATGCATAAATTTTCCTTTTGATACTATGGGAAGTCTGTGTTCAGTACTTTCTTTACAAACTTTCAAGTCATGAGCAGGGTACTTTTTAATCCCTCTGCATGCTTTCCTCCTGCCTGGCCAGTCCTGGCCTTTCTGCATCAGGAGCTGAGTGTCAGGTGGTGCCCAGGGAGGATATTAAAAAAGAGTGGGCTGCTTGTAAAATGGATGGCTGTGGGTCAGGGCAGCGCATGACACTTGGCAAGTTGACTTCTGGTTCAGGGCCTTTTGGCTTGAAGGTTGGGATTTTCCTAAAGGTGGTAGAAGATTAGGCTTTTCCCAAGGCTCTTCCAATCAGAAATGGAGCAGATTTCTTCAAACAGGCCCTTTCAATGCAGGGAAGTGAATTAATTCTTTTGATAAGCCGGGATGCCACAGGTCCTTGGGAAAGGGAGAGGTGGGGTCACCTTTATGCTTGTTGGGGGTTGGGAAGGAGATCTCTAGGCACCCTGAAGTGGAAAGGCGGTGGAAAGAAACCAGGGCATTAGTGTCAGATGAACCTTCTCTTTAGTTGTCTACCAAGGATATGACAAGTTACCTAACTTTTCTAAGAAGCAAAATCCTTAGTTAAAATTGGAATAAAAATAACTAATCCCATAGGGATATTGGAAGGGTTGAAATAGGTATGTTGATAATTTTTAAATAGTGATGAATATTATTACTTACAAAATTTATTTCATTTCAAAGGAATAAAATTAGGAAAATACCGTGAAAAGAGGATGTGCAACGCAGTATACTCCTTTCTCAGTTTTTGTTTTATGCAAGAGAAAAAGGCAAATATAGTTGGGAGTGAGTTGTCATATGATCTTATGAAATGTATGCCCTGTATTAAGGACGCATGATCCCATTCCTAGTTTAATGACTTGCAAGTATGATCTGACTTGTTTGTGTTTGTTAAAGTATTTTTAGTTACTGAATGAAAAGCTGAGTGCAGAGCCAAGGCACCACCACTGAAGTGTCCAAGGCAGCCCCACAGGTTTCTATCATCAATTTCATAACAGCCAAGGTTTGAGACTCTAACTGGCCTCAAACATTTTCTATCCCAAGTGAGTGTCTGCAACAACCAGGGCCACCTACATCTGTGCATAAAAAGTGAATGACATACAAATCTCCATCATGAGATGTAAAATTGGCTATATTCTCTATTGATTAGCCACTAGCAGAATAAATACATTCCTGTTGTTGATCCTCCTCTACTGCATGCAATAGATCAAACAGTCTGATAGACATTTGATGAATGGTTTTAGCTGCAAATGCTTGCAGTCTGAGTTTGAGTATAGTATAGTTAAACTAATAGTAACCTAGATGAGAAATAACACAGTTTTGTGTGTCCATCTATTTATTTTAAATTTATATATAAACTTCTGCTTATATATTCTTACCTTCCAGGAGGCTGAGATAGTATTTTATTTTAATTGTTTATTGTTGGCAATTGGCCTTGTATAAACTTTACTGAACTCATTTCATTTGCTTGTCTTGACTACCAAAATGCAGTTTGTATTACCTAATATTGAAAATTGTGAGGATGTCCTCATAATCTTTTACATTTTTATAGAAAATGGTGTAATTATTGATAAACATAAGGACACCAATAGAATGAAGATAAAATATATTTCAAATCCTATAAAGCATTCAAAGTTTGTAGTTTTTTTGAAGTTAAAACCATAAATTGAATTTAAAATATTTAAGAAATACAAGTTGGGTTGTATTAGAGCCTAACTTATGGTTTTCTTTGTAAGACTATTCATCATAATTTAAGTAAAACACTCACCTTCTTGTTTCTTCCCACCTCAATGATGCTAAAATAATTCTGACAAAAGCAGTCTATACACTGAATCCTATGCTGAAGCCACCGCTAAAAAAAAGGAAAAAAAAGCAATAACAAAGGAGGTAAAGACAATCACACTACTGGACCTGTTATTTCCGCTACAGTCTTAGTTTAAGTGGTAAGAGAAAACACTGTCTTAAGCTAATAATTTTCAAACTTCAGGTATGTTTCCTGGACCCTGGTCAGACTGTTAGGGTTCAGGGCCAGCTGTGGGGTCAGAAATGTTCTCTTAGAAACTGAGATTTGTAGAGGAAAAGGAAGGCTGAAGGTCTTGTGAACTGAGATGTCCTATCATAGCCCAGAGTTTAGAACTGAAAATTCGCTCAGAATTGAAAATTAACTCCTGGCATCCCACACCCCTGTCTTCACGGAGCTTCCAAAATACTAATCAGCTTAGTTTTCCTTGACTCAAAGTTGATCCTAAGGTTTAGGTGTTTAGAGTTACAGTTTATTCACCCAATACGTATTTATTTTATGTCTCTTCTGTGTCCAGCACTATTTTTGGGTGGTGCAGCATTGTAGAAAACAGGCAAAGAGCCTGCCTCTGTGGAGCTTATGTTCTCCTGCAGGGAGAAAGACAAATAAATATACAGATAAATTCATAATATGTTTGATAGTGATAAACACTATGAAGACAAACGAAGCAGTGTTAGAGGGATAGGAAGTGGGGGGTGCAGAAGAGGGCACTGCCATTTTATATGAGACTTAGGCAATTCCTCACTGAGAAAATGACATTGGAGCAAAGACCTGAAAAAGATGAGGGAGCCAGCCCTTTGGATGTCCAGAAGCAGAGATTCCAAATAAAGAAAACAGCAAGTGCAAACGCAATGAGGTGGGGCCATGCATGGTGTCTTTAAAGAAAAGTCAGAAGTTTGATATAGCTGGAGAGAAGAGAGCAAAGATGACAGAAGTAGGAAATAAGGTCAAAAAAGATGGCAGCTGGCCAGCTGGTGTAGGTCCTGGTGAGCCTTTGTAAGGATGTTGACTTTCATTTTGAGTGAGATGAGACGCTTCTGAGCAGAGGAGTGACAGGATCTGATTTACTTTTTTAAACTATCACTCTGACCTCTGTATTGAAGTTAACCTGGGGTAGAGGGGAAGGGGTGTGTGGGGAGACAGGGTAGAAGCAAGATCAGTAAGGAAGCTACTGTAATAATCCAGTGGGGGGTGGGGGGGTGGTGCTAGGACCACGGTAGTACAGCTTGGAGAAGTGGTCAGAGTTTGGATATATTTTGAAGGCACAATATATAGATTTTGCCAAAGGATTGGATAAGCATGTAAGTGAAAGACAGGAATGAGGAAAGGAAGGATTAAATACCCTTTAAATTTTCTATTTTATAACAAACAGTGATCATATTCTCATACTAATATAGGAAACAAAATGATTATTTTGTTATAATACATTGTCCTTCGATGTATACATATTCATTCTTTCAACAGACTCAACAGATGCTGATTGAATACCTACCATGTGGCAGGTCCAGTGCTGGAGATACAATGGTGAATAAGGCAGGCAACCTCCCTTATCTCTCTGAGCTCATATTTGAGTGGGAGAGAAGGAAGAAGAGGAGGAGGAGGAGGACGAGAAGGAGGAAATAAAAAAGTAACTAAAAAATAAAGAAGATTGTAATATTTGCTGTGACATAACTAAGAATGTTGACATGCTTAAGGAAAACATCCAGAGTCATGAATAATCTTCAGGTTCACTTTTTGGTTATGATCTGTAAAAAGGATACTGCTTCCAAAATTTTTGCCCACACCTAACTGAACATGTCTCTTACTGAATATGTGGCATTGAACATTAATGAAGTCATGATTCCAGACCCACAGAGAGATGGAAGAATATCAATGAGTCACAAATTAATATGAAATATCTACTGGATATGCAAAGAAAATACCCTATATCTAAGAAGAGGTAGAAACAAAAACCATGCTGGCACTGCACTAAGACAAAAAGACCCATTAAGTTTTTGTTTTAGTCTGCCTTTTAAGCTAAAGAAAAATAATTAACTACTAATTATAAAGATGGCAGCTCTCAGTGAAAGTTGGTTTTTTATTAAAAGTGTATTTTGCCAAATTGGATAATTCAGACGATGAAATTGATTTTGGAGGTTTGGATTATTTGCTTAGCCTAAATTCATTAGATAATTGCTCCACAACTTCTTAGATGATCTTATTTATTCTCATAATTTTAACTGCTGTTCAGAGAGCGTCCAAGTCTCTATAGATAGTCCTGAGAATCCACTGAGCTTCTGGTTTATGCACCTAAGTGTTGGCTGAACACATCCGCCAGGATGACACACAGGTACTTCAAAGTCTACACATCATCACGTTGCCACTTCTATAACTTTCCAAACTAATTTAGCTAGTATTTACATTTGAATTTTCTCTTATTCAATCATCACTAAACCATCCAAGCCATCCACAAACCAGAGACGTGGAAGCCATACTCCTCTCTCATCTTCACCCTTCTCCCCTCACACACAAACAATAATAAACCCTTACTGATACCTTTCAGTCCACATCGCCTGGGTTATGCTGTAGTAATGAATGACACCAAAATCTCAGTGGCTTCACACAACAAAAGTTTATTACTCATTCTCCAAAAGGCTTCTGTATTAGCCCTGTATGTGAAGATTCAGCATTCCATCCATCTTTGCTATTATGAGATCTTTGTCTGCACCTATATTTCCACAAACACCATGGCAGGGGACTGAACAATGGCAGGTCACACAGAGGCTCTTCCATGTTTTGGCCCAGAAGTGACATATGTCCTTCCTATCCACAGCCTATTGGCCAGAACTAATCACCTGGCACCACCCTACACCGAGGGACCTGAGAGCTGCAGTTTTATATGCACCCCAAAGTGCAGGTGAGCATGTCTACCTTACCTTCTAAACACGTCTTAATATTTTTCACCCTGCTTACGATACCTCAGTGTCTCCCATTATCTGTAGGATGCAGTCCATTATCCACAGTTCTCTGCATCATGCTCTTTTGCACTTCCTTTTGCCCAGTGATGTGGCTCATGCAGATGGGCATTTACTTGACTTGCCCTTCCCCCTTCTGCATCTAGCTAACATGCAATGATCCTCAGGATAGTGTGGGCCTCATCTTCTCCAGAAGGCATCACTTGTCTCAGGTTGAACCATACTTCATCCTCGGTGCCCCCAGAACTTTTGAAACTTATCACATCATTGCATCAGATTATATTTTACTTAGCTGTCAAACTTCAAACCCTGATGACAAGTTCCTCAAAGGCTGAAACATGTGTTCTCACCTTTGTATCCCTAACACTCAGCACAGTGCCTGACTTTTATAAATGTTTGATGAGTAAAACTATTATTTGGATCTTACTACCTTATTTGGAATCTGAATAACATAGCTAATATTTGGAGGTGCTACAAACAATAACAGGCACAATAGAATTTTTGTTGTTTGGGTTAGAGGGAAGGAGTTGGCTTTCCCATGAACTGAAGCACAATAGGTGAATATTAGTTAATTTGGTTATTCTCTTTTTGCAGTCATCTCTAGACTGAAATATAGTCTTGGGGGATGTACAGTGCCAGAATCCCAGTTCAGCTCTCTCTGCTTAACCTTCCCTTTGAAAATGTATGGGCTGTATAGTGTCTTTTCATAGTAGTGTGATTTAGAAAAGAATATCTGAACTACAGACAAATTGCTAGGCACAAAAAGTACTTTATAAAGTACTATGTCAAACTTTTAGTCTATTTATGGATATCTAGAAACAAAATGTGAAAAAGCAAGTGAACCCGTAGTAAAATCTACCCTAGGATATGCCAAAGATACATGCTCATGCAAAACAGGTCATCAAAATTAAAAGTTAACCAAATAAAGACTCCTAGGCCTCTTAGGTTAAGGTCATCTTCTTTCTGTACATAAAACATTGGTATATATGATTGATCCAAGTATTTGTAAAATAAATGCTTATTTACTGGACAATTGTGTGTATGATAGAGATATTCAAAAACATTAATGATTTGTAGGACAACTATAGGCGGATAAATTTATTTTGAGGGGGCCTCACTTCCCTTATTGATATAATGAGGTGGTTGGAATAGATGACATATATGACTTAACAATATCGTAGGGATCTATGAATAGAGGTACATAGGCATGAGGGTACAATATAAAGGATTGACCAAGTTGCAGATTTGGGAAAATTGGTAAAGAACTTCATAGAATTTTAAAATATATTCATAAAGGATTGAAAGACCTAGATTCAAAATAATAATAATGATAGCTAATTTTAATGAAAAGAAATAATGGCCATGTATGAGTCATCAGTCTCAGCACTTTAGATGCATTATTTTACTGAATCTATACAACAACACTGTCAAGTAAATACTGGTAGTATCTCCATTTTAGAGATGAGGAAACTGAGTCTCAGAGAAGTTAAGTAATTTATCCAAGGTCACAAAACTAGCAGGGTTGAAAGCGAGCAGTCTGCAACTAGTGCCCATGCTATTAACCCACATAATATTCTGTCTCCTATTGAGTGTTGGGCTTCTTTTTCTTCTGCTTGCCAAACAATGCTTATTGACTTTTCTCTCAAGTCATCACATGCTATTGAATTACAAATATTGAAGAACTTCTTTCAATTTTGTGATAAAATACCTATTTGATGGACTGCACTTTAAAAAAAGCACTGGCCACATCAAAAGTGAGCAGGAATTAGCACTTAACCATAAATTACTTTTGCTTTAGGGTCTTTTTCCTGGGTATGAAGTTTTTGTTCCCCATTTGGGTCAAATTTATATTATTTCAGTTTGCAAGTTAATTTTTTTTCCTTAGATGGCCTACAGTATCTTATCCTAATGACAGCCATCAGGCCCTCTGAATATGGCCTTCTGATGATTAACCTTTGGGATGCCTAGGGTCGTCCTGATAGAAGGTTTAATACTTTAAAATGCAAATCTGGTCATCTGGGATGTCCAAGTGGATAATCATCACTTTTCAAAATTAATGACTCACGTGGAATTTTTTTTCAAGAAAGTACTACATTTCTCCTCCCCCCAGGTTTATGGTTGGGATTGATTGTCATTTGAATATATATGTAATATATATTTACAATATATAATAGAATAATATATAAAATGATATATACATACATATAAGCACACATTAGACTTCCAGCAAAAATGGCATAAGAACAAACTTTCGAAATCTACTACTTATAAGAACCAGCCAAAGTGATCACTAAGAAAGAAAATGAGAGTTGGTGTATTAGCAAAGAAAGGTTAGGTAATGCTTCTGTAGCAAACAACCCCAAATTTTTAATGACTTAACACAACAGTGGTTTAATTCTCAATCACATCATATGTCTAACTCAGCTTTGTGTCTTAACTGGTTATGGTGGGGGGCTCTGCTTGATGACTGAGACAGATATATCTTTCATCTCAATATATGCTTCAACAAAAATCATGAAAAGGAAAAGAACACGTTGAATGGTGCACTGGGTCTTAAAACTTCCGCCTGGAAATGATACCCACCACTTCCTTGTTCAATCATTTGTCAAAGTAAATCACTTGAAGAAGAATAAATCCCAAAGAAGCAGTTTAAAGAAAGTGCAATTCCACTATGGTACTGGAAGGAAGGGAACTGGAAATATTTGGTGAGTAGCTGCATGACTACCACAGTATAGCAGTCAATTCTTAAATATAGGAATGGTCTAACAAACTTCTAAAACATTCTAGCAGATATCGTTTAAAATGAAGAAAGAGACTTTTGCATAGCATAAAACTTCCCATCAGGGAAGGTAGAGAATTATGACAGGAACCAACTAATTTCCCCAAATTCAAGAGACTAGAACTGGAATTGTGGGAATGCCGTGGAAGAGATGGAACTGAATAATTTTAACTGGCAAATAAATTTCAATCCAAGAACATACAGGCAGGACTAAAAGAGGAAGTATGTATAGGCTTATCTCCCTCCCATTTCTCTTCTGGCTTCTTAACTGCATTACAATTTTTCTCCAAAGTAGGGGAAATCTCCCTGATTTGCAGGGGCAAGGAGAGCCATGGATAGATGGCCGCTATTCTACTTGGCCCTATTTCTATAACTGCAGACCAACAGTAGCAAATAAAGTTGCACAGAGGTAAATAATTGTACTTTCACCTAAAAAACAACAACAGAAAAACCACTTTGGGTTTTCTGTAATCTGTTTTCTCAGCAAGATGGTTCATCTCAAAGAGAGGAATTATATCCAGAACTGGAGGGAAAACCATCAAGTCAGGGCAAAGCACTTTTCGAATTTAGCAGACAGCAAATAAAAGGCAGCCCAGGTGCAGAATACAAGTCAGACCAACCTGAAAACTAGATATAGACACTTCTTCATCGAGTCATATGACTGGTAACAGACTTACCCTCCCAGTGTAAATAGAGGCAAAACTTGGCAAATGTATATGAAATAACCATTTTTAGATGCTGGAAACAAGGAAGGGAAGGGAAATAATTAAGATGAATACCATGACGGCCCGTATTTTCTGCCTGGAGGCATTTTCTAGCCTGCAGTGCAGGGAAGAAGAGCTCAAACAGAGCACGGCAGTCTCATTGAATTGAGTACACAGGGATCAGTGTTTAGGGCTCCTGAAGCAGCTAGAATCTGGGGGCCGAATACCAGAGAGAAAAAACGCTATACAGAGAAGAGACCCCAAAAACCTGTATAAGGGTTTACCGAGTTTTGGTGTAATACCATGATCATCATACACAGGGAAAGACTCCACAAGATGGGTCAAAGAATAACTAACAGGGAGAAAACAATTGCCAGGAAAAGAGCTACCAGAACTGAGCAATGTTTAAGTTCCATACAGTCAGGGTGCAGAGACATTATTAAATGCCTGAGGCGTTCAGTAGAGACCTCAGAAAGGTCACTCCTTAGTACTTGGGCTATACCAGACCTAGAAAAAAGGCTATTCTAGACCTTTTTTCTACCCTACTTTAACAAATCTTACAAATAAGCTTTGAAAGGATTGAGCTGATCTATAAGTAAATTAACTACTCAACAGTGTACCATTCATAATGTCCAGCACTCTATAAAATATTACTAGGCATGGAAACAAGTAGGAAAATATGACCCATAATCCATAGAAACATACCAGAAAGATAGAGAGGATGAAAATAGCAGTCAAGTACTTAAAACAGCTAGTATTAATATAGCCAGTTTCAAAGAAAAAGTATGAATGTAATGAGGGTACACATGGGGAATCTCAACTTAAAAATGGAAAAGCTTAAAACAAACCAACTGGAAATTCTAGCAATAAAAAATGCAATATTGAACGTGAAAATTTCTATTTCTATGTGTTCAATTTGATTTTACCTTCATTCTAGAATTTCCATTTGTTTTTAAAATACCTTCCTTTTCAATTCTCATTTACTTTTATGTTTTTATTTAAATCTTTTTGCATCTTTCAACGTTTTTATGTATTAATTCCATTATATTGGTAATTTTTGTCTCTTTCTAATTTTTTTCCTTCTCTTTATAGATCACACTTTTCTGCTTCTTCCTGTTTTTAAAATTTTTTGGTTGGGGGCTGGCCTGGTGGTGTAGTGGTTGGGTTCACATGCTTGCTTCAGAGGCTTGGGGTTCATGGGTTCAGGTCCCAGGCACGGGCCTGCACACTGATTATCAAGCCATGCTATGGCAGCATCCCAAATGCAAAGTGGAGGAAGATTGGCACAGATGTGAACTCAGGGACAATCTTCCTCATCAAAAAAAAATTCTTTTCGTTGGATGCTGGACATTGTCAGTGTTAAAATGTTGAGTGTCTGGATTCTGTTGTTTATCTTTAAATAATATTGAAGTATTTTGGGCAGGTAGTTAAGTTACTCGCAGAAAACAAACAAAAAAATAAAAACTATATATTTATAAGTTAACTCAGCTTACTACTATCTGGTAGATCATTGACTGGCCTGGTGGCATTTTACCCTGTTGACCTAAAACAAATAAACAGCCAGTTTTTTGTTTTTTGTTTTTTTTAACTAGCAGAATTGGTTTATTCAGGAATAGCAAAGAATTGCAAGTTGGGACATGCAGTCTATGGTGAACCACATACATATCCAGAGAAACAAAGGAGAGAAATGTTCTTTTATGAAGTTAGAAAGGGCTATTGTAAATAAAGAGTCCATTGGAGGAGGCTGGGAGTTTGAAGTGTAGTGAATTTTCATTGGCTGAGTTATGGCAGTCTCTCAGTGGCTGAGCTGTTGCTGGATGAGGAGAAATTTCTTCCTTCCTTCTGCTGGGGTAGGAAAGTAGTGTCACTTCCTGAAGAGAGGCAAGCTACATCTCTTTTGGGGTCTGTAGTGTGTGTTGAGTAGCATGTACATAAGAGTTCTCTCTTCTGGCCTCCTGACTCCATTTTAAATGAGGTTTCTCTTTATTAATTTTCACAACCCTAAACATGCACAGCTTAGCATTTAGCAATAGAAGCAATGGGACCCTGATCAGGATTTCTGGAGCTGTTTCTGTGCACAGCTACCTCATCTCCAATACTTGCTCTGTGTAAAGGTCAATGTACAAAAATTAGTTGTATTTTCATATACTTATAATTAACAATCAAAAAATATTATTTGAAAGATGCCATTAACAATAGCATAAAAAAAAACCCATGATATACTTAGGAATAAATCAACATATATATTTAAGAACTGTATGCTGAAAATAACAAAACATTGCCAAGAGAAATTAAAGTCTGAAATACAGAGATATGTCATGATTATGGTTTGCAAAATAATGTTAGGAAAGAAATTTTCTTCAAATTGTTCTATAGGGTCAATGCAATCCCAATCAAAATCTAGAAAGATTTTTGGTAGAAATTGTCATGGTGATTCTTAAATCTATATGGACTTTAAAAGAACCTAGAGTAGCCAAACAGTTTTGGAAAAAAAGAACGAAGTTTGAGCACTTAATCTGCCTAATTTCAAGACTTATAGTAATCAAGCTATAGTAGTCAAGCTAATGTGGTACAGCTTTAAGAATGAAAAAAAATAATTGAGAAGAATAGATGGTCCAAAAAAAGACCACACGGTTCTATGATTAATTAATTTTGACCAAGAAATTTGAACAATCCAGTGGAGAAAGTTTTTCTGGGATTATTCCCCGTTGTTAGTAGCCAGCAAAGCCAGATATTATGACACTCCTCTGGGTTGTGCTGAGTCCAAAACCTGCTTATAGTGGTACTGCTCCCCTGCTCAGATCTCCCACTCCTCCAGGGAAAGCTGCATACCGTTTTAGTAAATGATGCTAGAAAAACCAGTCATTTACATGGGAAAAAATGAACCTCCAGTCACATCATACCACATAGTAAAATTACTACAAAATAAATCATAGACCTAAATATAAAATGTAAAACTATGCAGCTTCCAGTAGAAAAAATAGGAGAAAATCTTCTTGACCATGTGACAAACAAAGACTACTAAGAAGCGGATCCAGAAAACCCTATCCACAAAACAATATAAAATGAATGTAATCAAAGTTAAAAGTGTCCATTAAAAGACACCTTCAAAAAAATGAATAACGGATTGGTTGGTGTCAAGTTGGCAGACTCTGAACTCACCTCCTCCAATGGGCACAACAAATTTACAACTACTCTTGGAACAATTACCCCTGAGAGAGAACTGAAAACTGGATTAAAAAAACCCTGCAACAAGGGACAGTCCTGGCTGAGGTGGAAGAGGCAGAAATTCCTTTCTGGAGAGAACAAAACCCACTTTTGCAAGCCATGGCACTTCGTGGCCAGCTGGGAGCAATCTTAAGGTATGCAGCCTTCCCTGGGGGGCAGGGTGGAATCTGAGTGGGGGAGCGTTACCACTATAAGCAGCTTTTGGACTCAGCACAACCAAGATGAGTGTCATAACATCTGGCTTTGTCAGCTACTAAAAACAACGGGGAATACCCCCAGAAAAGCTATCAGACATAACGGGAAAAAAGCCTGCTCTTAAGTGGCCCACACACAAATTCACCATTTTCAGAAAGTGACCTAAAATCACCAGAAAGAAAGGTGCACAGTCGTTTGGTGAAGAGATTCACCTGAGAAGCTCTGGGTGTATCTTGGTGAGAGATAAGACCTCTCCAGGGACAAAGACATTGGCAGAAACAATTATTGTGACCTAGTAAAGGTGTGCTGACACAGATGCTGGCAGACACCATCAGAGTTCATTCCCTGGCCTTTTACTTCAGGATCTGCTGCACCCGCTAGAGCACTGATTTAATCCAGCTCAGCCAGGGCAGGCAGCCTACCCTATGGGCTGGCCCCACCCAACAGCAAGCCCTTGGGCAACTTGTGGCCCTGCATAGGTGGGGTGCCTGGATCCTCTTCAGCCAGGCTAGTGGGTCTGCCTCTGCAGGGCAGGGTATGCATGAGGAGCAGGTGAAGTGTGTGGGGCCCCTGCAGTGGGGTGACTAGGTCTGTTTCAGGGGGTCAGAGTGTGCACACAGGGCAGGACTGTGTTAATGGTGTATGTGGACCTGTGGGCAGTGGGGCTTGTCAGCTGCAGAAGACTTGTTCTTTTCAAACAGCAACATAGGGGTTCAGCCCCACCTTCCAAAGCCTGAAACAGTTGGATGATCCCATGTCTGGGGCTGGTCCCACTCAGCTGCAATCCTGAGAGAGCTGACAAGAGCCTTGCAGGCCAGAGGCCTACAGCAATTGTAAGCTCCTGAGCCTAGCAACCAGCCATGCTGGGGGCCTACTCATTTAACAGAGAAACTGCAATAGGAATGTGCTATTAGATCTTGCAGCCAACTGTGCTGGGGCTCCCCATGCCAGGTAAAGTGACTGAAAGGTCCATGGCAGCCACACGCAGCTGAGCATTACAACCAGCTGGCCAGGAGGACAGCCTAGCCTCTCTGGGCACCTGCAGCAAAAGCAACCCTGCCACAACAGAAGGACACACATAGTTCACATAGGGGTCACTCCGGGAACATTTGGAACTGGTGGCGAGAGGGAAGTACACTGCTGGGCTTCATAAGATATCCCTTACATAAGGCCACCTCTTTAAGATCAGGAGACATAGCTGACCTACCTAACACATAGATATAAGCCCAGAGAAAGAGGCAAAATGAGGAGACAAAGGAATATGTTCCAACTAAGGGGTAGGACAAAATCCCAGAAAAAGAACTAAATGAAACAGAAATGATCTATCTGACAAAGAGTTCAAACAAAAAATCATGAGGATGCTCACTGATCTTGGGAGAAGAATGGATGAACTCAGTGAGAACTTCAACAAAGAATTGGAAAATATAAAAGCAAGCTCGTCAAAAATGAAGAATACAATATTGGAAATGAGAAATTCATTAGAGGGACTCAGCAGCAGAGTAAATGATACAGAAGAATGGATCAGTGAGCTGGGTGAAAGACCAGAGGAAATCTCCCAAGCTGAACAGATAGAAGAAAAAAGAATTAAAAGAATGAGAACTGTCTAAGGGACCTCTGGAACAACACCAAACACACTAACATTCATTTTATAGATGTCTCAGAAGGAGAAGAGAGAGACAAAGGGGCAGAGAATCTATTTAAAGAAATAATAGCTGAAAACTTTCCTAATCTAAGGAAGAAAACAGACACCCAGGTACAGGAAGCCCAGAGAACATCAAACAAGATAGACCCAAAGAGGATCACACCAAGACACATCATAATTAAAATGTCAAGAATTAAAGACAAAGAGAGAATCCTAATAGCTGCGAGACAAAGGCAACAAGTTATGTGCAAAGGAAACCCCATAAGGCTTTCAGCTGACTTCTCAGCAGAAACCTTACAGGCTAGAAGGAGTGGCATGACATATTTAAAGTGCTGAAAGGAAAAAAATCTACAGCGAAGAATACTCTACCCAGCAAGGTTATCACTCAGAATGGAAGGAGAGATAAAGAGTTTCCCAGACAAGCAAAAATTAAAGGAGTTTATCACCAGGAAACCAGTCCTACAAGAAATGCTAAAGGGACTTATTAAAGGGGAAAGAGAAGACCACAAATAGGAATAAGAAAATTCTCAAAAAAAACAAACAAACAATAAAATCACTGGTAAAGGCAAAAATACAGTAAAGGTAGAAGATCAACCACCTATGAAGAAAATATGAAGATCAAAAGGCAAAACTACTAAAATTATCTATTTCCAAGATAAGAGGGTAATGGATAAACATATGCACAAAAAGAGGTTAGATATGATATCAAAAACATAAAATGTGGGAGGAGGGAAGTAAAAGAGTAGATCTTTTAGAAAGAGGTCAAACTAAAGAGACCATCAACTTAATTTGGATTGCTATATACGTAGGTTATTGTATATGAACGTCATGGTAATCACAGACCTGCAACCTGTAAGAAATACATTAAAAAATTAAGAGAAAGGAACCCAAACAAAATACTAAAGAAAGCAGTCAATCTAGAAGGGAAGAGAGCAAGAGAAGAAGACAGGAACAGAGAAGAACTACTAAAACACCAAGAAAAAAAGTAACAAAATGGCAATAAGTACATCCTTATCAATAGCTACTTTAAATGTCAATGGACTAAATGCTCCAATCAAAAGGAATAGACTGGCTGGATGAATTAAAAAACAAGAGCCATGTATATGCTGCATACAAGAGACACACTTCAGACCTAAAGACACTCACAAACTGAAAGTGAAGTGATGGAAAAAGATACTCCATGCAAATGGAAATGAAAAGAAAGCTGGGGTAGCAATACTTATATCAGAAAAAAATAGAGCTTAAAACAAAAACTGTAACAAGAGACAAAGAAGGGCACTACATAATGATAAAGAGAATGACCCAACAAGAGGATATAACACTTGTAAATATCTATTCACCCAACATAGGAGCACCTAAAAATATAAAGCAGTTATTAACAGACGTAAAAGGAGAAATAGACAGTAACATAATAATAGTAGGACACTTTAACACTCCACTTATGCCAGTGAATGATTATCTGAAGAGAAGATCAATAAGGAAACATTGGCCTTAAATGACACATTAGACCAGATGGACTTGGTTGATATATACAGAACATTCCATCCAAAAACAAACAATACACATTCTTTTCAAATGCATATGGGACATTCTCCAGGATAGATCACATATTAGGCTACAAAACAAGTATCAATAAATTTAAGAAGATTGAAATAATACCAACCATATTTTCTGAGCACACCAGTATGAAACTAGAAATCAACTATGGGAAGAAAATCAGAAAAGCCACAAATATGTGGAGATTCAACAAAATGCTACTGAACAATGATTGGGTCAATGAACAAATCAAGGGAGAAATCAGAAAATACCTGGAGACAAATGAAAATGAAAATACAATATGCTAGAATTTATGGGATATGGCTAAAGCAGTTCTAAGAGGGAAGTTTATAGCAATATAGGCCTACCTCAACAAACAAGAACACTCTCAAACTATCTAACACTGCACCTAAAGGAACTGGAAAAAGAAGAACAAACAAAGCCCAAAATCAGTAGAAGGAGGGAAATAATAAAAACCAGAGCAGAAATAAATGAAATAGAGACTAAAAAACAATAGAAAAAAACAATGAAATCAAGAGCTGGTTCTTTGAAAAGATAAGCAAAATTGACAAACCGTTAGCTAGACTCACCAAGACTAAAAGAGAGAAGGCTCAAATAAATAAAATCAGAAATGAAAGAGGAGAAATTATAACAGACACCTGAGAAGTACAAAAGATTATAGGAGAATACTACTGAAAGCTATACACCAACAAATTGGATAATCTAGAAGAAATGGATAAATTCTTAGAATCATACAACCTTCCAAAACTGAATCAAGAAGAAATAGAGAATTTTAATAGACCAATCACCAGTAAGGAGATTGAAACAGTAATCAAAAATCTCCCAAGAAATAAAAGTCCAGGACCAGACAGCTTCCTGAGTGAATTCTACCAAACATTCAAAGAAAACTTAATACCTATCCTTCTCAGACTCTTCCAAATAATTGAAGAGGAGGGAAAGCTTCCTAACTCATTCTACAAAGCCAACATTACCCTGATACCAAAACCAGACAAGGACAAAAGAAAAAAAAAGAATTACATTCCAATATCACTGATGAACATCAATGCAAAAATCCTCAACAAAATACTAGCAAATTGAATACGACAATACATTAAAAAGATCATACACCATGATCAAGTGGGATTTATTCCAGGGATGCAGGGATGGTTCAACATCTGCAAATCAATCAATGTGATACACCACATTAACAAAATGAAGAATAAAAATCACATGATCATCTCAATAGATGCAGAGAAAGCATTTGACATGATACAGCATTCATTTATGATAAAACTCTGAATAAAATGGGTATAGAAGGAAATAACCTCAACATAATAAAGGCCACATATGACAAACCCACAGCTAATATCATTCTCAATGGAGAAAAACTGAAAGCTATCCCTTTAAGAACAGGAACCAGCAAGGATGCCCACTTTCACCTCTCTTATTTAACATGGTATTGGAAGTCCTAGCCAGAGCAATCAGGCAAGAAAAAGAAATAAAAGGGATTCAAATAGGAAAGGAAGAAGTGAAACTGTCACTATTTGCAGATGACATGATTTTATACATAGAAAACCCTAAAGAATCCACCAAAACACTTTTAGAAATAATAAATGAATATGGTAAAGTTGCAGGATACAAAATCAACATACAAAAATCAGTTGTGTTTCTATACACTAACAGTGATGTAGCAGAAAGGGAAATTAAGAATACAATCTCAATTCCAATTACAACAAAAAGGATAAAATACCTAGGAGTAAACTTAACCAAAGAGATGAAAGATCTGTACACTGAAAACTATAAAACACTGTTGAAAGAAATAGAAGACACAAAGAAATGAAAAGATAGTCCATGCTCTTGTATTGGAAGAATCAACAGTTAAAATGTCCATACTTCCTAAAGCAGTCTATAGATTCAATGCAATCCCTATCAAGTTCCAACAACATTTTTCACAGAAATAGAACAAAGAATCCTAAAATTTATATAGAGCAGCAAAAGACCCCGAATAGCGAAAGGAATCCTGAGAAAAAAGAATAAAGCTGGAGGTATCACACTCCTTGACTTCAAAATATACTACAAAGATGTACTAACTGAAACAGCATGGTACTGACACAAAAACAGACACACAGATCAATGGAATAGAAGTGAGAGCCCAGAAACAAACTCACACATCTATGGACGACTAAATTTGCAAGAAGGGAGCCAAGAACATACAATGGAGAAAGGAAAGTGTCTTCAATAAATGGTGTTGGGAAAACTGGACAGCCACATGCAAAAGAATGAAAAGAGACCATTATCTTACACCATAGACAAATTATCTCAAAATGGATTGAAGACTTGAATGTAAGACCTGCAACTATGAAACTTCTAGAAGAAAACATAGGCAGTACACTCTTTGACATTGGTCTTAGTAGTATATTTTCAAGTACCATGTCTGATGAGGCAAGGGAAACAATAGAAAAAATAAACAAATGGGACTACATCAAACTAAAAAACTTCTGCATATATCATATATCTGATAAAAGGTTAATATCTAGAATATACAAAGAACTCCTACACTCAACAACATGAAAAGTAACAACCCAATTAAAAAATGGACAAAGGCCTCGAATAGACATTTCTCCAAAGAAGATACATAATAGCCAATAAACACATGAAAAGATGCTCAATATCACTAATCATTGTGGAAATGCAAATCAAAACCACAATGAGATACCACTTTACTCCCATTAGGATGGCCATTATTAAAAAAGAAAAAAATAACTAGTGTTGACACGCATGTGGAGAAATTAGAGTTCCCATGCATTGCTGGTGGGAATGTAAAATGGTAAAGCTACTATGGGAAACAGTATGGTGAAAGGAAAGATGCTGGATGCAAAGGTGTATGTCTCTGAAGTCTGACTTGTCCCATTTAATAATTTCCCTACTGCAAAAATGCATTCCATCTCTGCTGATCTTGCATGAGGGCAGAGGGTGGAGGTAGCAGTAGGAATAGAATGGCAGCTCAGGGTTTTATGAAAGTCCCTTTTCATCTTGATTGTTCTGTTAGCAGAAGCAGACGTGTAAGAACAGGAAGTAATTCTTCTAGTATATTTGGCAGTGACAAGGTCTTCGATCATCAAGTCCTGTTCTAGTTTGAGAGAAGCAAAACTGACAGGAGATACAGAGTTTGGAGCGAGTCCAGAGGCAATCAACGAAAATGATGAAATGGCTGAAAAATAGGACCTCTGAGGAAAGGTTAAAGGAACTGGGCTTTTTAGCCTCGAGAAGAGGAAACCCAAGGGTGATATAACTTTGGGAATATGAATGATTATTGTAAGGATGATGGGGACCAGCTGTTCTTCCTGATCACGAAGGATCAAACTGCAGGAGATGGGCTAAAACTGCAGCAAGAGGGATTTGTGGTAGTTAGAAGGAAGAACTTCACAGCATGTCAGGAAGTTAAATTCTATCTCCAGTTATTAAAATAACTTAAAACTGCCTGCTCTGGAAGGCTTTCTGAACAGGATGGTTTAGTTTGGGGATCTGATGAACTCTGTAGGTACCTCCCCATTATTCTGTTTATATTCTCAATTTCTAGGCTTTATTAAAAGTTTTGACTCCTGATAGTGGTAATTAGAGACTATGTCACATTCTTAGCACGTATTTATTTAGCACAACTGAAAGGAAAAAGGGTTTGAATCTTGTCCAGTTCTTTTCTTAATATCAAAACTGTGTTGATGAGATTTTAAATGGTACCTGAAATTAAAGACAATGGTGACTTTAACAGAAACTTGTTTGATGATGTTGAAGAGGAAATGATAAAATTTTTTGGAATCAACAGAATTTTCCTTGAAAAAGCACAAGGTAAAATTTTGTAAAATCATTTCTGTTTCCTAATTTGAGGTATGTAAAAAAAAAAAGCCTACATGGAAATATCTTATTTCCAGCAGGTAGTATCTGGTATTTTAGCATTTTCCATGTCAAAAACACAGCATTTATTGTTCTTCTCTGTGTGTTAGAGAAAAGAATCTTAATCACAGCTTTACACAAAGAGTATTCCTGGAATTTTATTAGAGATGGGTTGCATATCTGTCTTGGACACTGATGGGCGACTCTGGATTGTTTCTGATGTCTCATCTGGATATAAGCCCCGGTGTCCCATGTTGGGATATAAGAACTTGGAGGTATTGCAAAGTCCCTACATACTTGAGTTGAGACATTGCTTAAAGGAAATTTCTTCAGGAACACGAGAGACCACTATAGTCAGGGAAATACTGATGGTCTTATGTCTTTGCTCTTTGCAGGACTGGCATTTGATCTTCATTGTTCTATTAGCAGGAGACAACCTGTAAGAACAGGAAGTAATCCTTCTAGTAAATTTGGCACTGGCAAGGTCTTCAATCACACAATAAGAGTGTAACCCTTTTAACTATCTAAGGGGCTTCACTGCCTGAGAAGCAACTTACCACCACTCATATATTCTTTTGCAGGTAGTATAGATGTCCACTCTACTTTGTATGGCATCAAGAAATACCACCAGGCTCCAGGTCCCAAATCCACTTTTTGTCTTACCCTAATTACTGTTGCATACCTTTGACTGAAGATCCATGTATAGTAAAACTTTATTCCTACCTTTTTCCTGAAGTGACCCAGGCTTCTGTTTGGCTTTGCAAAACCATTGTAATCAAGGGCCAGCTCTACCCTCTCTGTTACTCAGCCCCAGTTCCTGCAGACCTAGGTCAGAGCCCTTGTCATGCTCTCCTTTGCTTTGTTTTTCCGGTGGGTGAAGACTCTGGACAACACACAAAAGCTTAAACAGTGTAAAAACAAGTCTAACCACTTCAGCCACTTTCTAGTGGTAAAGAGAAAGCCTTTGAAGGGACAGTCAAATGTCTGTGTCACTCTTTTCAAAATGGCACTGTGATCTGTGTCTTGAGTTAAGCTACTATTGTCACATCTGAGATTGGGAAGACTTTGGTCAAGGATGATATTTGTGTTCAGGTGGGTGGAAGAGTAGTGATTCTGGATGTAGCAGAAGGTGCGATCAGGATCCAGGAATTTCAGAGAAGGGGCTGCCAAGGCCTTAGTAGGCTTTGTCATGGCCTTACTCAAGTGTTCTACCAAGAGATCCAGTGCAAATTAAGGATTAAGCATAGTGCTGGACTGAATGAAAATAAAAATACCATTGTTGTAAATATCAGATGAGATAATTCCTGTAAAGTACATGCCATAATAAGCACTAGGTTAAAATTGTTTCTGTTATTATTATTTCTATAATAATAATAATTATTATTATTACGACTTTTTACCATGGCAGCCGCTAGATGATCTTGTAGGCTTGTTTTGAATATACCGAGTGGTTCATTTCTAGAGGTTCTTGAAGGTACTAAAAGACCTCAGAGATACCAAAGGCCTGGAGGGAACAGCGCTGGATGGAATAGCCAGGCAAACTGACTAGGAAATCATATTTCTTGGAGAAATCCACCTTTCTCTCCTCAGCATGAGTCAACCCAGAGGGTAAAGGACCAGCATCCTCAAAATCTCCTCCACATTTTTGAAAAAGTGATTATTAAACTGAAGGGGAGCAGAATATCTTGTCCCAATAAAACCTATTAGGACTTAGGATCCAAGAACTCCAAACAGTGGTTCAAGCTAACTGCACAGACTCTAAGCAGTTACCTGTTCATGAAGTCCCAAATTAAGAAGACGAGATTCAAGATAGAAGGGAAACTGTTAATAATAGATTTTAATTAAAACAGGAAAGTCTTATAAAACAATTTCTCTCTGTGTTGCAATGTGATCTTGATTTAGGTGACATATTACAGTATGAGAAGGCTTCTTACTTAATCAGTCTTCACTTTATATAATCTCCAAGAAGATGCTAGACTATCCCAAAGTCTTCAAGGGATTGTGGGTAAAATCATAGCCACTATTTAATGAGCATCTACCTTCTACCAGCTTCCCTGTGTGCATTATTTAATTTAATCTTCCTAACAACATTTAAGATAGGAATTATTACCCATACAGATGGAAAAAATCATAACTCAGAAAGATGAAGTTCTTTGCTCGAGGTCATTCAGCTGATAAATGGGGGGACTTTAAAAAAGATTTAAAGGTTTAAGTCTTTGTCAGTCTGAATCCAGGTCAGTGGCCTTTTCTTGATGACTCACTTTGCTAAAAACTGATGTGGAAAGTTTATTTCCAGAATAGAAGCTGCAAGGGGGATTCTGGCCTTACAACGTACTGGTAGATGTGGATTCCTCCAATGTAACAGCCCGCCAGAGATTCACAGCAGGGCTGTGTTCATTTCTGCCCTGCTCCCGTACCTATAAGAGGCTGCAAGTGTTTCATGCTACATGGAAGGGAACCCATGTGCTGATGTTGAGTCAAATGCCTCTCTGAAGTTCCCACAGAGTACTGAGGTGTGCTGACGTCAGGAGCTAGGCAGGATTCCTTTCACAACTGCAGATCCAGAGAGATCCTCATTTTTTTCTCCATTGCTATGGGGCATTTAGTCTTTCCCGGATACACTAGATTTTGCACAGATACATATTTTAACATTATACTAGGTAACAGAGTAAAAACTAATTCAGAGAATTAGCTAAACATCTACTGACATCTACATTTCAGTTAATTTAATAGAAGAACTTTATCTCCAAATAATATTTAAGGCACTTACAGGTCCTTCTTTGGAAGCTCAAAGTCTGAAATGATAAAGAATTTCTATAAAGAAACATACAGATGAGGCGGTAGCTTGAATAAATACAAGAATTGGAAACTTGGATTCTTCTGGGACTTTAGGGAGAGACTGGACCACATGGTACTTGTCAAATTAATGTATCGTTAAGTGTACATCCTCGAATGTGATTATTTAGTAATAACTGTGAACTAACATCCACACCCTAACAGTAGTCAAATGGAAGATAAGGAGCTCATCTTCAGGCAAAAGGATAGCTTTGCATGGGAATGGAGAGATTTGTGAATGCAGATACCAGAGAAGTTCAGCAATTTTCAAACCAATTGAGGCATTTGTCTTTTCTTTTATATGATGACTTCAAAAAAAAAAGTGCTATGGTAGTGTTGTTATAACAATTAAGGAAGTAAACTTTTTATAGCAGGGAGGGCAATCTGTAGCCTGTGGGTCAAATCTGACCCTTGATCTCTTTTCATATGTTGGGTGCTAAGAATGGTTTCTGCATTTTTACACACATATATATGTATATATGTAAAAGTATATACAAAAAACATACATATAAAACATATATATTTTTTACACACACACACTTACACCCCCCCACATACACAAACACAAAGGAAGAATATGTGATGGAGACTATATGTGGCCCACAAAATCTAAAATATTTACTTTCTTGCCCTTTTCAGGAAAAGTTTGTTGACTCTTGCTTTATAGGAATAATAATATTATATTGTTTTCTGGAAAAAAAATATACTTTTTTACTAGCTACTTCTTGAGAAGTCTCACCTTTTTATTTGATGCATTTTATAAATCTTCTGTGTGGAACTATGATGTAAACTATCTCAGTAAAATATATAAGGATTTGGAAAGGTAAAAAACATAGTTGAATTAGATATACCTACCACCTTCCATATATTTTTGTGTTAAAGTGTAAGTTTGCGTATATATGTCTATATACATATATATACACATATATACAAATGCACATATGTGTATATATGTACACAACCTTATCATATTTCAATTAGTATACTTCTTATTTGTCAATGACGTTGATTTTGCACTTCAGATTTAATCACACTCTGCCAAGCTTTTGAAAACTTTCCATGATATTGAAAATAAATAGAAATACACTGAAAATTTTACAAATACAAAACAGATAGTATTTTAAATGGGTCAGTGGGGGACCATTGAAGAAACTCCCATTACCCCCCCATTCAAAAAAAATTTTTTTCTTTTATGTTTGTGATTCTAATATAAACTTTTTTTAAAAAAGGGAAATCATAGTAATTATTTTGTATAATACATTGACTAGCTGTATTAGTCAGGATAGGCTAAATTAAACCAAATCTCAGGGACTATGCACAACGAAAGTTGTTTCTAACTCGTTACCTTGTCCAAGGGAGGCTGGCAAGGGTCGAGGGTAGGGTCTTCTCTACAGCGTCACCCAGGTACCCCAGCACACGAGTGACCAAAGCAGGGGAAGAGAGAAGGACAAAAGAATTGTGAAAGAACTTTTCACTGTCTCCACTCAATGGAGAACTCAATGGCTCAGTTCATTTCCCAGCATTAGTACATGGCTCTGCTAACTACAAGGCTGCTGGGAAATACAGTGTCTCTGTGTTCTGGGAGGAAGAATATGAAATGTGATTTGATGCACATTTTGTCTGCCACACTATCCAAAGTTTTAAGTGAATTATGTGTTCCCTGTACATGATTTGTATTTGACATGGGCATTCTGGAAGCAAAGAAACATTTTTCGAAACTCAAGGCTTGTTTTACTTGCTTAGTACCAATTAAGTTCAAGTAAATTTATTGTCTGTTTTGCTGAACCATGTGGAGGTATCACATCATATTTCAGCCCAGAAATGGGATTTTGGGGAAAAGGAAAGTTAATAGTTTGAGAATCATCACATTCTGGGCTCCCCATACAGATGATCCTTGTGGTGGCCAGCGTCCCAAAGAATCATCTTTTGGAATGTTCCTAGAGCAGACTGACTTGCCCTATAGCTTGTTCTAGGGGGAAAAATGTCAAAAAAAAGAGCAAAAATTGTTTTCTATGTTTTTCCATTCCCCATTTGTACCATTTCTCTTCCTTTCAGCACATCACTGACCACTCAAATGCAGAGACCCCTGTAGTCTTCGGTTACCCAGGACCTGCCACCCAAGCCAATGCTCTCTAGCCGTAATACCATCACACTTCCCGTTTTCTCTCCTTCTCACAACAAACATAAGAACTTTTTACTTATTCTAAAAGCTGCTTACTGGAAATACTAGCAAATTTGATGTGTTAATTTTAGTTGGTATTAATGGCTCAGTATTTTATCCTCTTGCAGAAATGTGTGCATGTGAAAACTGGAATCTTAGGGAAGCAATGTCTCTTATTCAAAGTTATAAATCTCTAAGGGTAGATTAACAGGAATCATGTCCTGGTGGGTTCGTAGAAGAACATTCAGACAGGGAGTTTTTGTATGATGCCTCCCAAAATTTATTCACTTCTAAAGTTTTGGCTTATTATTTTGTCTCAATATATATATTAGCATTTATTTATTCAAATATATATCTTTTTTATTCATCAATTTATGTTTTACATACTATCCACTGAGCACTGTACTAGTAACTGGGAATGTAATGATATATAACTACTCTTTTCAAGGAAGTTCTGGTTAGAAATGAGAGACTGAAATATAAAGATATGTCATTAAGTGCTTTCTTTTTTTTTTTTAAAGTCAGCTTTGTTGAGGTATAATTTACATACAATAAAATACACCTGTTTTAAACATGTGATAGTTTGATGAATTTTGACAACCTTATATATCCATGTAACCATCCCTATAGTCATAATATAAAATATTCCCATCACCACAAAAAATGCCATAGTTACCCCCGCCCGAAGCTGATCCTGTATGCCCAGCAATTACTGATCTGCTTTCTGCCTCAGTGGGTTAATTTTGCCTCTTCTAATATTTTACATAAATGAATCATACAGTGGATACTCTTTGGTCTCTTACTTCTTTTGCTCAGCATAATATTTTTGAGATTCATCTATGTTATTGTGTGTCTCAGCAGTTTATTCCATTTTATTGCTCAGTAAGATATGACACTTTATTTATCCACTTAGCTCTTGATAGACACCTGGATTGTTTCCAGTTTTAGACTATAATGAATAAAGCTGCTGTGAATATTTGTTACCAGACTTTATGTAGGCATGTGTTTTCATTTCTCTTAGGTGTAAAACTGCTGCATCATGGTAAGTATAAAAGATGTTAAACCCCTTTTTATGTCTTTATTAGTCATTCATATATCTTGTTTGAAAAATGACTTTAGGTCTTTTGCCAATTTTTTTATAGAGTTGTTTGCTTACTTAATATTGAGTTATAGACGTTTTATATACTTGGTCCCAAGTCCTTTGTCATATCACGTAATACAAATAATTTCTCCCAGTGTGTGATTTGCTCTTTCTTTTTCTATTAATGATGTCTTTCAAAGATCAAAGTTTTTAGTTTTTATGAGTCAATTAATAAAATTTTTCTTTTGTGGCTCATGGTTTTGGTGTCTATTCTAAGAAATATTTGCCTGCCTCTAAGTTAGGAAATTTTACTCCTATGTTTTTTCTATAAGTTTTATAGTTTTAGTATTAACATTTAGGTCAATTTCAAATTATTTTTGTGTATGGTGTGAGGTAAGAAGAAGTTTTATTTTTTTAAAATGGATATCTAGTTGTTCCAGCAAAATTTGTTGAAAAAAATACTTTCTCCATTAATTATCTTGACAGCATTATTGGAAATCAATTGACTGTATATGTATCAATTTAATTCTGGACTTTCTGTTCTTCTTCATTGATCTATATTATAATTATATATCTATAATTCCACCAATAACACATTGTCTTGATTACTGTAGTTTTATAAAAAGTCTTGAAATTTTATTTTTCTTTTCAAAAATATTTTTTCTTTTCAAAAATATTTTAGCTAGTCTAAGATTTTTGTATATTTGCATAATTATTAGAAAAAACTTGGCAATTTCTAGAGATAAGACTTGGAACTTTGATTTGAATTTCATTAATCTTTCGATTAATCTAGGGGTGAACTTACATCTTAACAATATTGAATCTTCCAATTCATGAACATTGTATATTTCTCCATTTATTTAGGTCATCTTTAATTTTTCTCGGCTTATTTTTGTACATATTTAAATATATCACCAAGTATTTCATATCTGTAATAATGCTCTCTCTTTCATTCCTGATATAGTTATTTTGTGTTCTCTCTTTTCTTTTCTTGATCAGTCTATATAGAGGATTATCGATCTTATTGACCTTTTTAAAGAATCAGCTTTTAGGTTATTGTTTTTTGTTATGGTTCACCTATTTTATATTTTATTGATTTCTGTTCATTATTTTCTTGATTCCTACTATTAAATCTGAAACAGTGAAGAGTCTAACCTAGTACCCTACTTTTGCAATTGCATGTATATTATATATACATATATATAGTATATATATAATGTGTATATATATTAGAAGACAATAAATATAGCAGTATATATGAATATACTATTGCATTTATTCTATTAGAATATGCAGAGCTCTGGATCAAAATAGGAAAAGCTCTGAAGCTAGGCTTTTAATTACTGACAAAATATCTTTTATTAGTTCCCCATATCCCTGTTTCCCCTGAACAGCACAATGAAGGCAGATGTCACCTTAGCATGTAATGCACAAGAGAGGAACTCTGAAATTATATAGAGCAGCTGATACATCTGCCCCTCCTCCCCTCCAGAGAGACAGAGACTTTTACTCTAGAATGTAAACAACACCTTTTCTCTGAGGGTAGGAGGATAAGGGCCCTAGGATTATATTGCTCTTTGGAATGTAAATAAATGTCTCTAGGGGAGATATTTCTAAATCTCTTAGCAGGTCTCTCTCTTAGGGGTTGCTATTGAATCATCTTTTAACCCAGGCACAAGTTCTGTTTGCTCAGAAAGTCCTAAGCATACGCAAATTTGAGAATAGACATGGAGCATTGTTTCCCAAAACCTCCCCTGTACTTACTTTGATTCTGATTTATTTTTCTTTTCCTAGATTAAGACAGAAACTTAGATAATTATTTTTAGAACTTTTTTTTCATTTTAATATGAACATGTAAAGCTATAAATATCACTTTAAGCACTACCTTAGATGCAGATATGTTGTCTTTTCATTATGAATCAGTTCAAAATGTTTTCTAATATCTCTTGCGATTCGACACGTGGGTTATTTAAAATCGTGTTTAATTTCCAAATATTCAAGGATTTTCCAAATATCCTTTTGTAAATTCTTTCTGGTTTAATGCAATTGTGGTCAAGAACATACTCTATATGATTTCAATGATTCCAAATTTATTGAAACTTGGTTTATAGCCCAACATATGGTCTGGTATAGTTAAAGTTCAATGTGCATTTGAAAATGATGTGTATTCTTCAGTAGTTAGGTGGAGTGTTCTATTAATGTCAATTAGGTCAAATTGATTGGTAGTGTAGGTCAGTTCTTCTATTTATTTACTGATTTTCTGTCTACTAGTTCTATGAATTACTGAGAAAGGAGTATTGAAATTTTTGACAGTAATTGAGTTTTGTCTGCTTCTTCTTGCTTTTTTCTTCACATATTTTGAAGCTCTCTTTTTCAGTGCATACACTTTTGGGATTTTTATGTTTTCTTTATGTAATGACTCATCATTTTGAAATGATAATATCCTTCTTTATCCTTGGTAATGGTCTCTTTCATCAAATTTATTTTATAGACTTCATAAAAAGGAATCTATTTGTAGATTCCCTTTAAAAATATTATTCATAGATATTAGAGTAAACCTTCCAACTTTCTTCTGATTAATGTTTGCATTATATATCTTTTTCTGTGCTTTTACTTTTAACATATATGTATCTCTATATTTCAAGTAGCTTTTTTGTAGACAGAATATACTTGGATCTTGCTACTTATCCAAAAGGACAATCTCTGCCTTTTAATTGGAGTGTTTAGAACATTCATATATAATGTAGTTATTGATACTCTTGAGTTCAAATCTATCCTCTTGCTAATTATTATTTTTCATCTATTTTTGGGGGTTTTTTGCCTTTTTTTCTTTCTCTTTTAAATTAATTTAGTATTTTTTAGTATTCCATTTTATCTCCATTATTTTATCTTATTGGCTATACCTCTGTGCTTTATATTTTCAGTAGATTCTCTAGAGTTTTCAATATGTATTTAACATAACACAGTTTAGCTCAGGAGTTGGCAAACTTTTACAGTAAAGGGCCAAATAGTAAATATTTTAGACTTTATGGGCCACATAAATTGTCTGTTGTATATTCTTTTTTTTATAACTCTTTAAAAATATAAAAAGAATTCTTAGCTTGTAGGTCTTACAAAAACAAGACATAGGCCCCATTTAACCAATGGGTCATAAGTTATCAATCATTGCTCAAGCTTCAAATATTATACCTCTTCACATACAATATAAAGAACTTACAGCAATATAGTGCTGTTGTCCTATTCCATCCTTGGTGCTATTTTTGTCATATATTTTTCTTCTACATATAAGCTCCACAGTTTTTGTTATAAATTTTGTTTTCAATAGTTAATTGTGCTTTAAAGAAAATTTAAAAGCAAGAAAAGGACATTTTATATTTATCTATATATTTATTATTTCAAGTATTCTTTGGTATGCATTTGGTATCATTTTCTTTCAGCTTGAAGAATTTTTTTAAGATTTACCGTTTACCATTTTTAATACTTCTTTTTGTGTTAGTCTGATGGATATAAATTCTCTCAGCTTTTGCTTGTCTGAAAAAGTATTTATTTAACTGTCAATTTTGAAACAAATATTAGCTCAGTATAGAATTATTTGTTGACTTTTTTTCTTTTAGCACTTTATATATGTCACGTTATTGAATTTGTCTTCTATTTTTCCTGATGAGAAGTCTGTAATCATTCTCATGTTTGTCTTCTGTATATGTAGAATGTCAATTTTTTCTTATTGTTTAAAAATTTTTCTTTTTATCATTGTTTTTAAACAACTTGATTATGATGTTCCCTGATGTGACTTTTTTTGATTCTCTGTGCTAATAATTCATCAAATTTGAAATATTTTGATTATTATTTCTTCCTGTAATCTTTTCTGCCCTTTTCTTATTCTCGTTCCTATTTTTGACTCCAACTGCATTTATATTAAACCATGTAATATTGTCTCACAGGTCACTTAGGGTCAAAAATATTTTTTCAGTCATTTTTGTCTCTGTGCTTTGGTTTAAATATACTTCATTGTTATGTCTTCAAGTTTCCTGATTTTTTTTCTGAAGGGTTTAATATGTTGTTATGTCTATCCAGTGATTTTTTTTCATTTCAAATGTATTTTTCAGCTCTAGAAATTCCATTTTTCTTTTAAAAATATCTTCTATTTCTTTATTCATTAAGTTTATGTTTTCCTTTAAATCATTGGGCATATTTGTGAAAGCTGCTTTCAAGTTTTGCTCCCTCATTCCATCATCTCTGTTATTTCTGGCTTTGTTTTTATTAATTGCTTTTTCTCTTGGCTGCATTTCAAATTTTGCCACTTTTTCATGTGGTAATATCTGTATCATATATAGTAATATTTAATTGGATGCCAGATATTATGAATGATATACTGTTGATTATTTTGGATTTTTATTTTTCTTTAAAGAGTGATAAAGATTTTTTGGCATGGAGTTAGTTACTTGCAAATCAGCATGATTCTTTGAAAGTCTTTTTTCTGTTTTAAACTTTGTTAGAGCAGATCTAAAATAGCCCTTACTCTAGAGTTAGTTTAACTTGCTCCTAAGGTGTGACCCTTTTGAGACCTGTATTGAATACCTCAATTATTCAACAAGATCTCTCCACTATGGCTGGTAAAAACTTGCATGTCTGCCAGCCCTGTGTGAGCTTAGGGAATTGTTAAGCTTATAGCTCCCTGACAGTTGATCTCTGCCAGGCCTCCTAGAGTTTCACCTGGTGCATATGCAGATTAATATTCAACTTAGGATTTAGCCTAAGAATTTTGGGGGTCCCTAGGTAGATTTCTGGAAGTTTTTCTCTGAATAGCTTCCATTTCTCCAGTACTCTGCCCTCCAAATTCCAGCTGCATGTTCAACTTGATCTTGTACATCTGTCCCATCAATCTGTGAAACTGAGTCTATTACCCTGGCAAAAAGCCAAGTTGATCATAGGCTGTCTTTCATTTGTTTCTCTATCAGGGACCACATTTCTGTGCTTCCTGCCATCCAGTGGTTGAAAACAGTTTCATATATTTAGCCTAGTTTTCTAATTGTCTAATTGCTTTTAGCAGAAAGCAAATTCCATATCATTCACTATTTCACAGGTAGAACTGTAACCCCTGCTCCCGGATACTGAATAATCTTATTTATACAGCGATGAGTCTCATAAAGAGAAGTACAAAAATTTCTTGCTGAGAAATAGGAAATTTGAAGAAATTGGATCAAAAGGAAACAATCATCCCATTATGAAAAATCTATGCTCAATGGCACCACAGGCAAGATGGAAGCATCTCTGGGGAGTGAGTTCTGTGAGTCTCTCCCATGAGGTGTTTTAAAGGGGGTATTTATAAGTATAGTGGTGGTGCCAAGGAAGAGTGTCTCTATTTGGGAAGGGATTAGAGTAAGCTTTACATAGGGGGAGAAAGATATTTGAGCAGAGTTGAAGGATAAATAATATGAAGAGTTAAGGGAGGCAGTTCTCCAAGTATGGATACTGTATGGAAAGACATAGAGATATAAAATGGAATGGTGTGAGCATATGAGTTTGAGGAGTATGAAATGTAGGTTGGAGGTGTAATCAAGGAGAGCTCTGACTGCATGATATATGATAAGCTTAGATTTTATGCGGTAGTTGTAAGAAGGGCTTTAATGGGAGAAGTTATGTGTTTAGATAGGTAGAACATGGAACTCTTTGCTGAAAGTGTGGGAAATTTATTAGCCAGAGTCTTGGTTGGAGACAAGACAATTCCTTTGCCGTGTTTTTCAAATGGTAAGTAGCAACCCCCCATCAGCGAGGTTGTACAGTCAATTTTGCCTTTAAAAATGGAATAGGATAGAAAATGTCAAAGTGCATCACATACTAAGAGGAAGAAATTTTGAAACTTTTATTTCACCAGTATATATTCAATTTTAATTATCTATGTGTATAATGAGTTATAATGTAAATGTATTCTTCATGGTGATAGGAAAAATGCTTAAAAGCCACTGCTTTAGTGGACTATAAATATTGCTTTGGTAAAAGAATATGAGGATTTAGCCAAGGCATTAACAAATGGAAATACATGGGTATGATATGAAAATGCAGAACCTATAGAATTTAGAGTATTAGTGAGTTGTGTGACTTGAGGGTCATATAGAAGAGTACAAAGAGTACAAGATGGCATCTTAGTGTCTCACTTACATAACTGGGTATTTGTTGATAACTTTATCCAAGAGCAGGTGCAAGTTTTGGGAGAAGTAATATCACTTCCGACAAAGAAAAACTAAAAAGACACAAAAGATGGTTGGGAAAGGATCCAAAACATGTTGAAATTTTTACTCAACATGAAAGTCAATGTGTCGCTACCTTCATCTGTTCAGCCCTTGGAGACAAGAAATTACAGAAACAAAAGTATGACAGCAGAGTAACCTAAAAACAGATAAACCAAGTAGAGCAACAACCTAAGTGAAATCTCAATACATTATTTCCTTTTTTTTCTTAAAGAAAAAATTATTTGATGATGAAGTAAAGCCCATTGGATGAGTTTGACAAAATATAGAAATATAGGAAGATAGACAGAAGAACTGTACATTATATGTAATACACGAGTGCTTAAGTTCTTGATGACATTTATCTTCACTTGTGAGAGGAGACCTAATAAAATAATTTATTAGGTCCCTTCTCACTCATGAAAAGAAATGTCATAAAAGACCTATCTTTCATATATTGTCCCTATAATGAATATTAATCCTTATGTTCCTAACTCAGTATGGTATACTAAATTTTCACTGATCCTGCCTTAAAGCAAAACAAATGTAGATGCCGAGAAAATCTTAAATTTGGGAGACAGAAGAATTTCAAAACTGGTAAATGCTTTTGAGTCCTTCAATTTTAAGTGCTTATTTATTTTCACAAAAGAACTAGCCTTGGGAAATAAACCAAATATCATTTTAGCTGGTTAAATTATGATGCCAGGTATGATGTCTGTTCAGATGATGAGATAACAATTTACGTGGACCAAGTCTACTTCCCAATCACACCTCCCTCAGAGAACAAGTGGTGAGTGTTGGTGATGTGATGCAAACTGCTCTATTAGAAAAGCAACTCAATTCATAGAGTCTATTGTGGGCAAGACAGTGGACAATTTTATCTTCAAATATAAAATCCAACTACTTAAAGGATAGGTATTTTAAAAATTTATAAAGTTTAAATCAAAGATTCACAAAAATAGCTAGGAAAATAGGGAATCATGTGTAACTCAATTCTAACTCAATTCTTTACTTTTAAAGTCAATGGTAAATTAAATTTACCATTAAATTTAAACAGTAAAATTTTGTTTCATTTTATTTAGATATTTTAGTTGCTCCTAAAACAGTGACTATGTTTCACCTTTGTCTTTCAGGCTTATCTGCTCTTGGGAAGGGAGCTGTCTTGTCCAATAAATTTTCAGGTACATCTTCAGTTGCTTGAGACATGAGCAAAATGATGTAATGCGAAGCAAATATGAAATGACTGCAGAAATTGACACAAATTCCTACAATTGACACAAAGTGACAGGTCTTTTCAAAGGAAAATGCGGCTGACATTGGATTGGGTTATTTGTTATCTTCCTCAAAGCAAAGCTTCAGTTCCAGCAGCCAAGGTAGATGGAAAGGAATTTTAGGAGAATAGACAAAATAACATGAACATACTTACATAACAATAACATATTTTGATAAATGATCATAGTAATAGATCCATATATACCACAGTTTTCTTTGTTAGTTAAAAATTCTAATTCAGAAACTTTATTTTTATCTCAAAAAAACATAAAACGCATTTTATATGTGGAAATAAGGATTTCAAAAATCTAATTCAGTTCTAGCTTGTCAAGCAGGAATCTTTGTAAGAATGTGACTATGAGCCTTGGGGTTGTGGAAATTTGAGCCTCTGCAATTCAGAAACACTCATTTGAGGTAGGAATGACAATGCACTTAGCAGAAACAATGTGGTTAGCTTCCTTTTCTCGAATGTGTCCTGGCTCCTCTGTCTACAGTATAAGCAAAGGCCATGTCTGATAGCTTAGTGAGTACAATGTGAGTCTTATATGTAGTAGGTGCTCAAAGTATCTTAAATTTTATGCTAGCTTTTAATTATAAACTTTGTTAAGAAAAATCTGAAAGATTGAAAAGGACATAAAAAAAAAGCTAAAAGATGTAAATTGGAGAACCCCTTGTTTCACTCATGTTTTTACAGGAGTCACTATTAACAGATCAGTTATTAGAAATGGATTGCCTTTGGCTGTTAAGAATCCAGTTGAGAATCAGAAAAAAAACCCCACATCTATTATTTTTTTAGGGTTTTTTTGTGTGTGTGTGAGGAAGGCCAGCCCTGAGCTAACATCCACTGCCAATCCTACTCTTTTTTTGCTGAGGAAGATTGGCCCTGGGCTCACATTGGTGCCCATCTTCCTCTACTTTATATGGGATGCTGCCACAGCAAGGCTGGACAAGCCGTGCGTTTGTCCATGCCCAGGATCTGAACCTGTGAACCTGGACCACCAAAGTGGGGCACACAAACTTAACTGCTACGCCACAGGGCCAGCCCCTTAGGTTTTTTTTAAAGGCCCATTTCAGCATAGAATTAATGAGTATATTAATATATCTAACTATAGAAATAAACTATCTTCTTTTTTCATATGCATTGCCAAGATCTTGAGAGAGAAAAGAATGCATGGATAAAAAGTTCAAACTAAAATTATTCCAAAAGGGGAATAAATATTGCTTATTTCTGTTTAAATATATGTGATGAAGCTGCTTCTAGGATGATGGAGGTGAACTGGCAGCAACTGTTGTTCTTCTCCCAACATCCCATGAAATGCTCATAGACACCTCTGCTATTAATACTTCAGCAGCATTAGAAACTATGAATTTTCAGCAATTATCTGGAAAACGTCATAAGATGTTTCTGATTAACAAAATTAGGCAATATGCAGATTTCTACCAACCATTAACACTTACTCCTATCTTAGTGATATCAGATCTTTCCTGACCAGGGTATCGAAGAACATGTTGTAGCTGTTTTCTAAAATGCTTAGGGATATTTTCTTTCCTATTATCCCTATCATGGCCATTCTTTTATAGTTATACAGGTATAAGATGTCCCAGTAGTGCAATCTTCCTGAGTACAGATGTGTACTGGTAATATATTGTATCCTCGTGAAGTCTATAGAAGAAAGACGCAAATGTGAGAAAAGTAGTGAAAATTGTGTTCTCAGAAGGATGTGTACAATGAAATTTATTCAACATGAGACTTTGAAAATAATCTTTAATACAAGAAGAAAGGTACTTTATCCTCCAGATACAGAGAAAAAATTAAAAGTTTACAATATGAAGGCAAAGAATATTTTATAACATTTATTTTTATTTACAATAAATTTTTATTAAGGAAGAGATGAAAAGTAATAACAATGACAGGATGAGATAAAAATGGGGCTAAATTAAATGTAAGCAAAGATGAAAATCAATCTAGAAATGTGGAAAGATTGTAAAGAAACCTAAAATGCACTAGCACAGTTAAAATCTGCTTTAGAAGTAATAAAGAGCAAAATCCGTATTATAGAAGTAGAAAGTTTATGTTGTGGACGAGTGTGAAAAATTTTTTCAGAAAGCACAGGATCTTGTTACTAAAATTAAAATTGTGGGAGAGAAGATGATAGCTACCAAAAATATAGAAAAGGGATCAAACATACAGATAATTGGTATCTCTGAAGAAGAGATGAAAATAAATAAAACAGAATCAATACAGAAAAATATCAGAGAAGAAAACTTTTCTCAGGTAAAGAAAAACTTTAATCTGGAGATTACAGGACTGTTCAGGAAAAGTGTCTTCAAGAGAGGGTAATGTTTAGACAATTCCTGGCAAGTTTGCTTTATAATCAAACATGAAGAAAACATTTAGACTTTAAAAAAGGATTATATTAAAAAGCAATAAAATCATCCTAACTTAGAATTCTCTGGAATAGTAATAATCAGAAGTCAAGGGAGCAATATCAATAGATTCTTGAGAGGAGAAAATAGTGCCACCAAAACTCATGTATACAGACCATAACAAAAGAGCCTCAGTTCTTCCAGCATCCAAAATTTCCACCTTTTAAGTGCCATTTCAAAATAATATATAAAATTATATTTCTCATGTACTTTACCTGGAAAAAATAGTCAGGAGTATACCTTCTACTTTCCTTTCTAAAAAAATTAGTCAGATATATATCAGTTGACCAATGATTAATTCAAATGAAAGATCTCCAGAATGGGAAGTTATGGTATAATTTGACTGTAAATTACAGAACTGCATTTAAACAATCTTGAGAAATATACTTAAAAATCAATACACATGTAAAACAGTTCTTAAAAAAAAGATGTATGGTATAAAGTAACTATTAATAATATTCTTGGTCCAAAATCTTAGATAATAGTAATAAAATAAAAACATTTTTAGAAAAGTGATAAAGAGAATTAAAATTATGTATATTCTTCTTTTTACAAAGGGAGAATCTAAAACAATAATTTTATTTTTGATAATTTATATCTATATACACACAAGCATATTAAAAATTACAAAGATACTCTCCAATTTAATCACATATGATATCTTCTAAATCTCCGAAGAGGCAAATAAAGCATAATTCATTTACCAATAGACAGAAAGGAAGAAAAACATCCAGGAAACATTTTCTAAAAAAAGCAAATTAGCAAATGAGAAGATTAAGAATAAAGGATATGACACAGTCAATGAGTCAGTTAAATATCCTATTCAGAAAGAAAGACTGATGCTTAAGGGAAACACCCACAACAAAATGACATATGTAGATTAAAAAAGAAAGAGGACAAAGATATGTCAGGCAAATAAAATAATAAAATAAAATAAAAAACACTTAGAGAAATAGTACAGAAAATGTACATTTTCAAAGTTAAAAACAATGAGTGGGGCAAGGAGATTAATCTTATTTTGTCAAAAAGCATTCCATGAAAAAAAGATATGACCAAAATGGTGTGTGTGCATGTGTAGCACAGCAATGTAACAGATGTAGAAGGATTAAATTGGAAATATTAAAGCAAGGTTTTTTCTTTGTGTGCTTGGTAAAATCTATTACCTTTCCTTGGCTGTTGATTTGGTTGTATTTATAAGATAAAGCTGTATTAGAAGAGAATATATCATATACAGCAAATTGTGTTAGAAAAGCTATCAAGTTAGCAGAAACTAAAAGATTTAAATAAATTTAGGGAAGAGTAGATATGTTCCAGGAAACTCCTAAAGAGAGATTAAAACAGGGAGAAAAGGTCAATAGAACTGTAGTTTTTGTTTTGCTTTGTTTTTAATCATAGCAGTTTAAATCAGATTTGAAGTTTGATCATGTAGAATGTTAGGTCATATAGAGATTTCACAGAATCTCTAAAATTTTCTAGGTCCCCAAAGAACTTTAGAGAAATTTTTCTCAAGCTTGAAGAGGTGTTGCAAGTTACATGTCAAGAGACATATAACCATGAGCCAGAGACTGACATTAACAGAAGTGCCAGTGTTGACAGGAAGAACGAGCCAGACCCAGATGGACCCTGAAAACAGAGCATGGGAAGGCCCGGATGCCCTGCCATTGGAACTGGAATAATATGTAAAACCCTGGGAGCTAAGATCTCCTAGGAAGAAGAGAAGGGAAAAAAATGGGTAGAGGAGAGAGAAATAATTTTCCTGAGTACATATTCCAGAGAGCCTGAGTTTGACCTAGAGGAGCACACATTCCCCTAAATTGGCAAGTTTTCAGCATCAGGGGAAAAGGTGACTTGAGAGAGAAATAAATTTCAGTTAGGGAAGAATAAAGTTACATTTCTTATACTCCTGAGTTGTGAATGTGAAAAAATCACTACAGATATAAAACAGATGCATTAAAAATCAAATGAAAACCTGGGAGATTTCAAAATAAATCAGAATATGGGAAATTGAAATGATAATGATGCTGATTAAATTTGTATCCTATAGAAAATTCTTTTAAGTGTTCATGGAACACTAACATATCTTCAGTAAATCTCCCAAACATAAACAGGACTGTCTATGTTATCTGAGCAGTATTTAACATCAATAGATAGAACAAATCATCCCCCACGACAATTATAAAGTGCAAAACTTCAAAATAGTTCTTGGGTCGAATAGAAAGAGTGCTCAGAGAGCTGGGCAGATTTTCTCATCAAGTTTCAAAATACCGTACAAAGCTACAATAAATAACACAGGGTGATGCTGGCTCAAAAATGCACAGATTGTTTGGAAGGGAATACAGAGTCCAGAAACAGATTCAAGAATATGTATGCAAACTTTTGTGTATGAAAAGGTGGTATTTTGAATTGGTGAGGCAGGGGTTGGGGGAATGATTGTTCAATGAACAGTCTTGCTCTAATTCTGTATATGTGGAGAAAATTTAGGCCACTACCTACCTCTAAATTTCAAACATATTAAAGTATTAGGAGACATATAAAAGACTATTTTAATAATATAGGGATAAGGAGGCCATTTTTATTATGATGTCAAAGAAAACAAAATAGCTGAAAATAATGATACTTTTTACCATATCTGCTTATATCTAATTATATTTATTTTCTTATTGCATTGCCTAGAACATCAAATTGATAATGCAAAATCTTATCTCTTCCTGGTACATAGTAGTTCTTTGAGTCTTATCAATAGGCATGATGTTCTTTGCAGTATTAGTCATTATTATTCTAAAGAGAAAGCCTTTCAGAATATTTACTTGTTTTAAAATGAGACATCTTTGTTGACTTTTATAAAATGCTTTTTTATAGTATCTAAGATGATAATATGATAAAGTATATTAGCAGATCTATTTTTATTGATCTATCTTTGCATTTATAGAATAAAAATTTACTTTGCCATGGCTTGTTATTCTTTAATACACTTCTGAATTCAATTTACTATTATTTTACTTGGGATGTTTACCTCTATGTCACTAGAAGAGTTTGATTTGTAGTGTTTAGCTCTGTCTGTGGGTGCACACAGGCCTTCTTGATCAGGTTTGCCTATTTGCATAAAATATGATTTTACACCTTTTCCTCCCTTCCCATCTCCCAGAAAAGACAGACTTCTGTGATATAAAATATTTAATTCTAAAAACAGCTTCTTCATGCCTGTGTTACACAGGGGGAAATTGAGAGGCAGAGAAATTAAGTAGCATGACTTGTATGTTAAACTGGCACAACTGAGCGAATATAATCAAAATTCACTTCAAGTTTTCTTTCTCACTCTCCATTTGAAATATGTACCATAGGGCAAATTTTTTTCTTCAACTGGATAAAAATTTGGGTGACCCCATGACTTTGTAGTCATTTTTAGGAAATGGTAAGTTCTATACTCTAACTCACAAAACAGTCTCAATTTGGTATTAGAACACCCAGTTCCAAACCTGATTAAGAATTAAATCTTTGCTATTCTGTCCACTGGGGAGGATTTCAGATAGGCTATTGACACCTGGTAAGTGGTTACGGTCAGTATGTTCTCTCATATGTTCTCTCTTCTCTTCTCTCAGCTTGCAAAGTAGTTTCTGGCTCTTCCAAAGACAGTGTGAGAAAATGAAAGCAGGCACAGAACGTACACTAGTATTATGTAAGATTGTTTCAAATTCTCTGAGTCTTGGTACTATTTAATGATGAGTTTCTTGCTGGTGAACTTCTGTAGATTCTTCAGAGGTCCCCCTTGCTAGGCCTTCCAATTGTAGCTACAGCAGCCACATCCCCAGGCTCTGGTCTTCCCATGAGCCTCGCCACACTAAATTCCAAATGAACACTCCTGGGCAGAATTTGAAGTGGCTCAGGTCAGTTCTTTTTTTTCATACTGTGGATTCTTACAGTTCCATGGTTCTGCTTGAGGGTTTTTTTTGTGTGTTTTGCTTTGGTTTGGTTTTTTTGCAGGGAAAGTTTTGCCCTGAGCTAACATCTGGTGCCAATCTTTTTTTTTTTTTTCTCCTCCCGAAAGCCCCAGCACATGGTTGTACATCCTAGTTGCAAGTCATTCTAGTTCTTCTATGTGAGCCGCCACCACAGCCACAGCATGGCAACTGACAGACTGGTGGTGTGATTCCATGATGGGGAAGTGAACCCAGGCTGCTGAAGTAGTGAGCACCAAAATTTAACCACTAGGCCATCAGGGCTGGCTTGTAGCTCAAGTCAGTTCTTAATCCTATTTGGCCCAGTGAATGAGAAACACCCATACATTCTGTGCTTATCATGGGTAGGAGAGCATTTCTACCCAAAACGGCCTCCATTTTCTCCCTCATCTGCCACCTTAGGCCTTTAATAGAGCTGCTTGCCTTGAGATTCCTTAAGACGTGTGAAACACCAGTCTCCTGTGTTGCAAGCTGCTAAAGTTCCCATTAATGTCTCTGAATGGTCCAGTTGAAGCCCTTTTTTCTAGATAAAAAGTGAGAGGCAAACACTCCACTTCATTCAGAATGGAATCCACAGCTTGGCGACAACTCTCACCAAAGAAATACCCTCTGGAAATCCACTCTCAACGATATCATACTTTCCAAGTGAGTGAGGAATTTCAAGAGACTTGAAACAGTTCTTGATAATTTTTTCATAGAGTCAGGCCTTTCCTCTGGAATTTCATATTTACCATATCCTGGCTCCTCAGTTGCAATTTCAGATATAAAGACCTATCTCAGAGATTGCCAAGGTCATCTAGAACGTCAGGGAAGACCTGCATCTGAGTCCTTTGATTCCTAGTCAGGGTGTCTCCACCGCTTCATGCTGCCACCTCTTCACTGAAATCGTCATTGGCTATTGTTATATGAATTTAATTTCTTATATCTTGCACTTCACAGCAGGGATCATATGCAATCACCATTTCCATATTTACCCTTGTGTTCAAGATAAGTTAAAGTTAAGCCAAAAATTGATAGGCCTTATTGGTAAAATTATCCTGAACCCCCATTTGTTACTACGGGAGTAACTTGTCTCCATACATTAATTGTCATTTGATCTTTAGATATAACACGCATATCTTTTAGAAATAAGAGACCAGAAATAAAGGAACAGAGTCAAAATCCTTTACTTTTTAAACTGATGATACTTACATATTAATTAGATAATAGAGTAAATAACTAAGTTCATATGATGAACTTTTTTTAATGAGCTACACAAATCCCTATGTAAAATAATAAAGATTGAAAATAGCAAGGACAAGGTAAATGGTTTTGAACAAAGTAGTATTTTTATGAGACATGTTATTTTGTTAATAGTTTTTTTTTATGAAGAATATAAAGTCTCTGTTGAAATACAGAACATTATCTTGAAATATCTGTGAAAAATACCACAAGTGAAACAGTATGCTGAATTCATAAACACTATTATTATTGGTTTCTACTGACATGTTCTGGTTTAAATATTCTCTTTGACTTTTATTTATTACAGTTTGATGTTTGGAATATTTATATTATAAACTGGTATATAATTTAATTGGATTTATAGAAAAGTTATCCCCAACTAATTTATCTTAGAAATAAATTATATATTAAAAATGATAATATATGAATATCTGATTTTTAAAATATATAATTCAGTAGACATTTATGCAAATTACCAAAGTACCAATTCCTTTAACACATATGTTTCATAGCACATTTTAAAATATAACTTGATATTAAAATGTATGCTCAGTATCTTCAGTTTTATGGAAAACATCTCGATAAATTGATATAGTTGTATCAAAGCCTTTTGCTCTGTCATTATTACCCGATCATTCAAATATATATTTATTGAGTAGCTATTATATACATAATATGGCCAGGTGTTATGCAGGTAAATAAGGTACACCACCTGTGTCTTCAGGTTTTCAATTTTGTTAGTTCCAGTAATACTTCCAATGGAAAACAGTGAATGATAATTCCAGACAATAAATAATTAACAAATACCCTTGCAGAAGTAAATGGAATGAGACTTCATGGAACATAGAGAGCTTGGTAGATACAGGAGACTAATAAGACTTTATGGGTGAACTGGAAAATGAGTTCCTCTTGCATGATTGCGAAGGATCAGAGATGATTAAGGGAGAGAATTCTGAACAGGCACACACATGCACACGTGTGCACACACACGAACAAAATTATGAAGATATGAATGCCTGTGTTATTTAGGGGAGAGAGGACATGGCAAGAACAAAGAGAACAAATACTAGAATGTAAATTGGAAGGATGTTTTAGATCTAGACTCTGTCAGTCCTAAAATGCCAGGATAAGAGATGTCAGCTTTATCCTAAGGATAGGGTTGTTGAGTGGGAATGATAAGATGTAATTAACTCTAAAGAACTTTGGAAGGGAGATAAACCATTGGAAACTCATTTGGAGACACTGCAGTGGTCTAGGCTGTGGAGGTTAACAGAACCACAAGTAGGATATGGAATGAGAATGAGGAGAGTGGGTGGATTCCAGGTACACTGAGAAAGAAGCGCTATTGAATAGGTGACTATATTCATAAGGGGAGCAGGAAGAGGAAAAAAATCAAAGAACATGCAAAGATATGCTGGGACATGTTGTGACAGTGGGGCATATTCATTTCTAATCCTAAGTAGACATTGGCTTTCTCTTGAGAGGGATACTCTAAATTATCACTTTTATTTACATATATTTAAAAATGAACAAACTGTCATATTAATGTTTATAATTCAATTATGAGGTATACCATTAATTTGGATTTTTACATGCCAGTTATTTGTCATTGGAATCAAATTTTTAAAATTAGCATGAGGAAAGTTTTCTTATTAATATAATCCTTTTAGGCAAACTACGAAAGAATTACTTTAGAAAGTTATGTGTTATACAAACGTGTACCATCACTAAAGTTAGCTAATAGAAACTTTATCAAGTTTATTAGGACTATGAATTTCTTTATAACATCACTTCTGATTTTAACTGCAAATCATGGCTACTTCCTATGTAGCAGAAAAAAAATGCATTTATGTTCACTGAAAAGTGCAAATACCTCCAAAACAGTATCAGAATAAAAGGACAGTGTCTCCAGTTGACAGCATCAGCCCTTTCCTTAGGATTCTTCCCTAAAGGGGTCACACCCATTACTCCCCATCCCCCTGCCCTGTCACCCCCTGATGATGACTCATTCTGTTTCAAGTCAGCATCTTAGAACCTAAAGCTTTGGTACTATCTAAATAAAGGACTGAAGATTAGAAACAGTTGTAGTTTAATGTTTTGGGATGCATTTGCTGCAGTTTACCCACAAGCTATTTTAGGTGAGATGTTGCAATATGGTCTCTAACATCCCAGAAACCCATAATGTACTGTGAAAGATTCTGGCTGTGTAAAACTACTGTAGAATGCCATTAAGATCAGGATCCATCCTGAGTTGCAGGAGTGGATCTATATGCTTTTGTTACTTCACACAGGGTGGCAATATTTTCGTGGGCTAGTTTCTGGTTTTCAATTGTTTTTCCTGAGGCTGTGAGTACGTGGTTTTGTAAGATCATGATGTGAGTGTCAGTAAAGCCAGTTTGTCTACTAAAAACAAACAAACACAAAACTTGAAAGGCTGTAGCTAGCTACTGTTTAATCCTTTTCACTGCAATTGATATTGAGCAAAGTTCATGGGGGCCACTAGTAAAAATAAGACTAGATCCATTACCCTTGCTCTATATATGCTCTAGGAATGATTGGTGTACATAGAGGAGAAGTGTGTGTGTGTGTGTGTGTGTGTGTGTGTGTTTAGGGGGATTAATGAGGTTAAAATGAGGAGGGGTTATGGAAGAGAAATATGATCAAAGAAAAAAAAGAGAAAAGGGATTAGCCTGGGTGAGAAGTGGTGGTGGTACTTTACATAGCATGACAAAAATATATTCCAGTGCTTGCTTCGACAGCACATATGCTAAAATTGGAAGACACACTGAAGATTAGCATGGCCCCTGCGCAAGGATGACACACAAAGTCATGAAGTGTTCCATATTTTTATGCAGTCTATACGACGCCGAAATATAATGATATATACCTGAAATTTACACAGTGTTGTAAACTAAGGGGACCTCAGTAAAATAATAATAATAATATATATATATATATATATATATATATATATATATATTCCAAACATCAATAAAGAAGTGAGAAAGCTAAACTGAGAAGATGATCTACCAGTGAGGATAAGGGATTTCATAATTTTGCCTAGAGCCAGTGAGAGTTAATGAGAAAGAATGGCCTACCACATTTGGGGCAACAGTTTATCCCAATTTCAGAAAGAACTCCCTGCTCCCTGCTCTTTTTTAAAGTTATTTTCTCACTTATTTTAGTTTTTCCTGAGCATTATATAGATGGGTCAATGTACATGTGCTAAAGTTGCTTAAGTTGAAGTCAATTTATTGAATAAAATTTAAAGTCATCCACAGAAAGAAATACATATTACAAGGATTTTGTATGTAAGTGTTGAGCAATATAATTTTATGCATCACAAATTAGAATCCGATCAACTACTAAAGCTTTTATAGATTTCAGATCGCAGCCAAATATTTTTTAAACTAAAGGATTATTTTCTCCAAAGGACATAAGAGATGCCCTTCTGTAGTAAAATGATAAGAACAAACTAATACAAAATTAGTATTGGTTTATCATAAAAAGTATTTATATCTCATTGTCCATGCTAGTGCCTCATTCGGAAATATTTTCTACGCAACAGTATTTAACAAGATCTGGACCCAGGATTAAAACTAACCACTAATGGATACTTCTTTCCCATATCTTAATTCTTTAATAGATGAACTTAAATTTTGGGGGCTTTCAAAGCTCATTACCTTTCTTTAGAGTGAAAACTATGATAAAATTTTTGTAGTGTTCAAATGTGCCCAAGGTCTCAGTCTTCTTAAACCATATATTATTGGTATTGTATCCATTTATAAGGAAAATCTTGATCAGAATTGGTGCATTTTCTGTAGTCTGAGTAAGCAATATCTTGGTTTGAAAAGTGCTCCCTCAAAAACCTTGGTATAACTGGTGAGTAAGTAAATGCAAGTTTTTAAATTGGCTAGTGGATCCCCTCTTGTTTGGATATACTCTTTTCACATTGGTCGAAGGGTCTCTTAAACTTGGAACTTCGAAAGCTACCATTTTAAGCTAAAATATTTAGTTAAATGCAACAGGACTATTAGAGCATTATCTTAGCCATCTATAAAATAATACGTTATAGATAGCATCAGGGTAATTCTCTTTTAACCGGCAATAATTCCTCTCTAGATATTGATAAGGCCTTTTAGCCATTAGGACCTGAAGTATAAATGCAGTTTTTTGTTAATATTTTTGTTTGCTTTTGTTCCACACTTGTTATGCACAAGTGACTTACCTTCTTTTCTAATAGTATTATCTATAGTCTTCTGAATATATTTAGATCAGGTTTATAAAGCACATGATGAAGGCATTTTGCCTTAACGGCTCTTCTCTTGCTTCCATCTTTCATCTTGCTCTGTGCCGCTGCATTTGCACATTTATGCCCCGCATCAGACTCTGGGTGGGTCTTATTTTTCTGTCTAGGTGGGAGGAGGATGACTTTTGTTTTACCTGTTGCACTTTGTTCCTGATGTATGATGTTAAACGTACAAGGTTTCTGTTACTTTGTGTTTATTAGCATTCCCTTCTTGAGTTTCTCTTTGCGTGTGCGCCACCATATTATATTTCCCCATCAGCCTCCTAATTCTAAAGAAAGGTCTTATGTTTCCACTGCTCTCTGAAGCATTACTACACATTGTATGGTCCACAGATTGGAAGCATTGGCATCACCTGGGAGTTTGTTAAAAAAGCAAAATCTAAGCTGTGCCACAGACTTGTTCAACCAGAGTCTGTATTGTAATCGGATCTCTGGAAAAATAGCACATACATAAATAAGAAGCACTGCTCTAAAGGGTCTGCCCCATCTCCACACCCTCTGAGATCTCATCTCTATGTTCTCTCTGGCTGTTTAGTTGTGTAAAGTGTTATCCCCACTGATGGCTCTAATGTCAAAACCAGGATTGCATCAGCCTGGTAACAGCTGTTTATGTCTTCATGGATGCTCAGATTCAATGATCTTTCTGATCTTTCCTCTCAGCACTTTGAGTTTGGGTATTCATCCTGCCAACTTGGTTGTGAGTGGGAAGGAGGGGTTTGTGGTTAGGAAACAATAGACTAGATGCTTATCTCTGTCGTTTTCCATTTTCACCTTTCAAAATCATCCCCTATTACCCATTTACGAAGTGAAGAATAAATTACATGTGCTTAATAATGCAGCTCTTATTAAACTACTGCTGCCCCAGCAACAGAACTTACTAAATTTAACTCTTTCTTTCTCCCATCACAAAATGGGTTGTTTTTGTGTTAAGCCATCTATTTGGATTGAGAGAAACAAGTTTCATTTGTAGAATTGGGCATATTATGAGCAGAATAACCTCAGGAAAGGAGTAATCTATTCTGTGCTACTATAGAGAATGAAAGGTGTCTCTACAACCTTGCTCTTAGTCCAAGTCACAGTGATTTTGTTGTTAATTTGGTTAGAAAGTGGTTTGCTGAAGCTCTAGCATGCTGTACTGTGAATGCTCCTGTATTCTGTAATTTTCCATTGTATTTTGGAGTCCTCAGACTGGCCAAGTGACATGAAGTGATTTTAAAAAGAGAAAGATATGCTGTACATTTCAGTATAGAATCATCATGACATAGAAATGGGCTATTGCTCTTCAACTGTGCCTATTTCTCTCTTGGACATGGTGGAGATCTTTCACACACAGTAAATGTACAGTCGAGAAGAGAATAAGAGGCAGATGATGTCTTTATGTTCTTTTGTGGAAGGATGCTGCAACTGAAAGTTAAACAATCCAGAAAAGAAAATGAAGAAATAATACATATTATACCTCACGATGTATCAGAACTACATATGTAATGTGATATTCTCTTAAGAATTGTGTGACAGTTTGCTGACATATAGGTGAATTGAAAGAGTTAACAGCTTTTAACAGAATCTGGTCACATATAAAAGGAATTCTCAGCATCCTGGTCAATTAAGAACTCAGAAAGTGCATAATTATTGAATCTGATGATAGTGAATCATAGGCCAATACAAAGATGTAAATGTGTAGAATAACAAACACAAGCTATACTTGATGATGTATCTTTCATTTCCAAGAGTAGTTGTACTCTTTCCCTAGACTGACATAAAAATTTCTTGTAAATTCTATATTATGAGTAAATAGCATTTACTCAATACCCACATCTACATAAGGAAAACATGTCGCTGTTGCAAAAAAATTTAATGCTGTTTGTAAGTATGGGGTTATTATAAAATTTAATTAAACCAATATTAAATTTAACATGAACTACGTTTTAAATTAAACTATATTTCATATTAATGTTAGCTTAGGATTTCTGATTTTGAAATTATGTTCTGTTACCTGTTTGCAAAGACACAGTCTAAAGCTTATCATTTTAAAATGAAATTCCTCTCTGCAGATATATAAAGAATGTAAATTCAGGCATGGATAATGTTTAAAGTTAAGAACTCATTTAAAATGATATATTCTTCATATAGACTAACTTTTTCATGTTTTGGTATTGGTTACTTTGATTCCTATGCTGAAGAAAGTCCACATACAATATTCTGTGATGATGGTTCTACTCTGGGGCATTATGAAAGCTGTGGGAATATTTTTGTTTATAGTTAATGAGGAGAACTACTGGCATTTATTAGACAGGAGGTAGGACATTTGACATCCCTACAATGAAGAACTGTCCTGAATAATGCGTGACCTTTAAATGTCCCTCCAGATCGACATTCAGGGAGTTGAAAATCCTGTTGGTAATGATCTGAGTCTAGAACCTATCTCAATTTACATATTAAACCAGAGTACATCTTTATAGTTTTTAGATGTGCAAAATTTTATAAGTATGCAAAAAACACATACAACAAGACTAATCGAAATGATAAAATTTCAATTCTTGTAATTTGGTTTGGAATTTTACCAAGATTTAGTGCACCATTTTGGAAAATCTTGTCGCTCATCAGCAACAGTCCTTTGTGATACTTGAGTCATTGATTAAATATCTTGCATTTTATAGCTGTGTGTTCATGACACTTCTTAAAGGGGCAAGCATCTAATTACTTCAGTATATTATCTAGGATTGTTGTTTCTGAGTGTTTCACATATCAACACACACACACACATGTTCTGTAAATTGCTACTGTCTTTTCACTTGTTCTTTATATTATAATTAGGATATTGAGTTGATATTTAAAAGTTATCTATGTAAGTAAGTTCTATTACCTATGAATTTTAGTTCAAGGTAATAATGGGGGCATTACAATATATTTATTATAGAATGGGGCATGTGAAATCTGATAGTGTTGAGAACCACTGTCCTATGAGGATTTTATCTCAGATAGATCTATGTCTCCCAGAAGGACACTTGTAATATAGCCAATAGTTCAGCAAAAGTTTACTTTGGTAGAAGGTCAAATGTACACAACAGATAACAGGTGGAGTAGTATGTGGGAGACACGTGCCTAGGTTTGTTGTTCTGATGCATACTTACTTGCTGTGTGATTTTGAGTGAGTCAATAAATTTCTCTGGGCTTGAATTTTCTTTCTATTAAATGAAAGTGTTGGAACTGATGAACACTAAAATCCCTAAGACACCATGTTACTCTGGGTAGAAATTTATTTCCATGGTGTAGAATCTATACACAGAAACCTGTGTATTTTATTTGCAATGTTTGTAGTTTTTGATATCTATTCTCTGGTCTTCTTTAATGCTGAATTTGAACCTATCAAGTAATATGAAATTAACTTTTCTATAAATGTATTTTCCACTAAGTAGGAAGCCATTTAAAATTTTATTTCGAGAAATACTTTAGCAGCATGATAAATATTTGTAGTGATTGCAAACTTCTCCTTGGCAAAACCAATAGCATGGGTTTTCATCTTTATTATACATATACACGTACAGTTACATATATATATGATAGTGGGGGTGAAGGTGTATGTATATACATGTATATAGATTTACCTTTGATATTTTGAAGGGTATCTGTAGCTGTGTATTTTAATGGTTGATTTCCTTAAAGCCGAGACAAGATTTTCTGAGTGAAATATACATGGTAATACGTGAGAAAATTACTTGTCCCCAGGTCATATAAAGAGTTGGTTCGAAAAGGGCACATTCATCTTTATCTTCAGAGTAGGCAAGCATTCTCTCCTTCAATTCCCATTTCCTTCCACCCTCAGCCACATGTACCTTGCCACCTTTTTTCTTTAAATTATCAAGAAGAGGCCATGAGATGAGGAATACTTCACTGCAGGTGGTGATATGAAACTGACAAGTAGTTTATAAACTAGCCCTACCCGATTGCTTGGAGAAGCTTTATAACTGATTGTTTTAATACCAAAGTGACACCAAAGGGGGTCAAGTAAATAAATATGCAAGCCTCACCGGTTCAAAATAATAAAATTCCAATGTGTGCAAGCCTGCTTGTTGAACATATGTTTGAGGCACGGCTAAGCCATCTGGCTCAGTGTCAAGCATTTACACCAACTGCAGTCTTACAGTACCTGACAGCAGAAAAGCTTTATTCCCCTGGTGTTTGGGCACAAATGGAGAAATATTATTGAAATGATTATCTGCATCAAGACTCAGATTTGCTTTGACATTTAGCTGGCTCTGTTTAATCCAAAGGGTTGTCTGAATGAATAAAGAGAAGGGTTCCTCCAGAAGATGCTGCGAGCAGCCAGGGAAAGCCAAATGATTAATGAGACTGAAAGGCAGGGTGGACCTGCCCACCTCCACCCAGACCTCAGTGCCAAGAACTGAATATGAAATTAGTCTAAAGCTTTTCGTGGCTTGTCAGGAAGATTCTTCCACCCTCACATGGGCTCTCATTTTGGACCTCTGGAAACAAAAGGAACTGCTACCTTCTCCAATATGGAAGAAATAGAGAGGCTGGGAGAGAGCTTCGTGTTATAATCAGAACATTTCACATTCAAACACTTTTTGCTTTTAATAGCTCTACCAGAGGCATTTAGACACCATGTTAGGAATAGAGTCTCTTTTAGGAATCAGAAAGCTACGGTTTGTCAACTACTTTCCATTTTGGCAGCTGGTTTCTACATGCCATGGTCCTTCTATCAAGATAATTTCATTTGACTTGTAATGCCACGTTCCACTGGTTATTCTGTGCTGTCATTCATTTTAAAATGCTATATTAAGCTGAGTTTTTTGAAAAATGAGGCACAATGCTAGTTTCAGTATTCACCTAAGCTAATAAAATTCAGAGACTTAGCCAAAAAGAGACACCTTTATCAGAGTCAAAGCATGTCAACAAGAAGATATAATAATAATAATAGACTAAGAAAAATAATAATAGAATAAATATTTTAATTTGGAAATCTTTATCACAGAGTTCTAGTTTCACATCTGCTTTATCTCATTTTCAGGTATACTGTACCTTTTGGAGGGAAAGTTTTAGTAATGATTGTTGATTTAGATTTGAAATTACTTTGGTGATTTGGATTTAATAAGAATGTTAGACATGATTCCCTCCTCACTCTTACTTTTAATTAACTTTTTATAGAGATATGAATGAATTCTAATGAACACAATTGGCAGGCTAATTGATTTGTTTCAGAGCACAGTGAGTGATCAGTATGCTGGCAGCATTGTGATATACTATTCGAGGATGTTAAACAGTTTTTGGGTTAATTTTCTGGCAGAGGTTAGTTGGGGAAACTGCTTAAAATATGTACTGTTTTTGATTTTCAAATAAGTGCGTGTTTTTTTAAAATTCAGTGAATTAAAAGATATCTATTGCCTTGAATTTATAGTGTCTTTAAATTATCACATTGCCATTGGGGAGTTGTTTTGTGTATTCTGTGCATATTAACAGAATACTTGTACATGTGTTATGCTCACGAGAATATTAAAGACAATTTTAAGAAGATAAAGCATTCTCGCTGCAAGAAGAAAGCCAAGAATGTGTTTTTCTGCTTAAAATTTTATTTTTAAAAGTTGCTACAAAATCATGAGTGGTCAAAACAAATCTTAAAAGCACCCATTCAAAGAAAAATAAAGCACAACTCCGAGGGGTTACTATTTTGCTAGGGATCTCACTTTAAAGGTTTTGTTTAAATAAATCCTGGCGAAATGACATTCTTTTATAGTGTTAAGAACAATGGGCGGGTGAGAAAATATATTATGACATAGTTAAACACAGGGCTATAATTTCTAAACTGCATAAATTACATGTTTTCCCCTATTATGATACAGACAGCCAAACTGAACAATTTTGAAGGAAAATGACCAACGTATGATTAATTGCAAGCTCACAGATTTTGCAGCTTCAAGAGTAAATCAACTGCTAAGAAGTGCTAACTTGCTAAAATATAAACTAATTTTAGTCTCTAGATATTAAAATATAATCCATCTTCTTCCTCCATTGGGAAAGCTAATTAGAAATTGTGACTGGCAGAAGGAGAACCCAAAGAACACCAGGATTAAGTTCATGTGCTTAAAACCTGAGCCCAGAAAAGGTGGCCAGATTTTTTATTTTTTACATTTCACATATTTGAGTTTCCTGAAGCCAGCTTATGGTAATGGCTGCTGCCCAAATGTGTAAGTGACAGAAGAGAGAGTTTGTGAAAAGAACACGTTTAGTTAATATAGAATGCTACAAATATAATGCAGAAATATAGAGAAATGGTTCATAGATGCCATTTATACACGTCTCAAAAGATCTGACTGTTCATATATAACGCGTCTAATAGTTAGGGTTTGGGGAAGGCCATCAGATAAGTGGCATTTGTGTTCTGAACCTTCATATTTCAGGAAACCTTACAAACTGTGAGTTAGTCTTGATATCAAGTTGGTTTTACCTGTGCTCTGATGACTCTTCCATTGAAGGTTAAAGTAAAAAATGATGGGGATGAAAATGCATAATGAATAAATAGACTATCTGTCCTACTCACATATCCAGAACACTTGCTGACAATTTCAGATTTGGTATTTTATATGGCTAGGGTCTTATTTCATGTAATTTTTATTTTTCCATATTTTTTAAAGTATAGGTATAGTGTTAAATCTTGTTGCAATATGTCTATGAGATTTTTCAGTTAAATGAGTGATGGACATAGCAGAAATGCAAGAAGATTCCCTACCAATATTATGATTTATTGTGAACAACTGAGTGAATTAGAATTGCATAATTCCAAGTAGTACTGTTTTATAATAATAACCCATTTTTAAAATCTACCCTTGAAGGAATAGATCCAGGCAAAATTTCATAATAGAAATAGAAGACTACCAAATGTAGAGCTGATATTCTATGAGCACTTAAAAATATTAAATTATGATAAAAATTCTCCAGCGGTTATTTTTATATACTTTTGGGGTAGACGTATTTATTTGACATTGAGATTAGTTGTAATACAGTTTTTAAAGAATAGCATGGGTTTCCCCAAGGAATTTTAATTAAATTCAGCATGCATAACAAAACAATTAATTTCCAAAGTTTAGCTATAACAAAAACTACATGCATTTCTTTTCCTGCCCTTAATGAGTAATGATTTTAAGCAGCCAGGATTCCAAACTCTAAGGTAAAATTCATAATGAAAATAGTAATAATTATGAGAGATCTTATTACATAGTGATTAAGAACTAGACCATGAAGGTTGTTATCCTGGCTCTACCACCTCACAGCTGTAAAATGTTGGAAACATTATTTAAAATATCTACCTTAGTTTTCTCATCTGCAAAATTAGGATAGCAACAGTACCCACCTCACAGCATTGTCATGAGGATTAAAGGTATTAATAGATGTAAAATAATTGGACTAGTGTATAGTACATAGTAAGTGCTTAATAAATATCAAAACACATACACATCCCAAAGGTCACAAATTATAGCCAATGGGTAATACATGAGCCTAGGGAAACAAATGTTCTCTCTTTCCAATAAAGTTCTTTGTCTTAGAGTCTCCAGCATGAGTTAACATGAGACCAAGAAGAGCCTGTAAGGTGGAATGAGGGCAAAGACAGGTCTGAGCACTTGTTTTCCTACAGAATCACACCCACCTCTAAGGATAAGAGCCCAGAGAGCTGACAAGTTTTGTCATGTAGAGAACAGATTATATCACTCCCGTCTTTTAGTTCACACCTGAGTCTTTATTACAGGGTTTCAGTCAGAGGTGTATGAGTCAGCACAAAGATTTATACTATTTTTAAAGCAACTAGCACTAGTTTATCAATCATATAAAGGTTAAGAATGATAATTTCGGCATTCTTCTCTAAGAATAGTTGCCATTTCAAATGCCTGCTTTGTGCCAAACACATTTATTTCAGTTGTTGCTAATCATCATCTTAATCCAAAAGGTTTAGTGCTGTTATTATTCCCATTTTAAATATGTATAAAAATTTTCAGAGAAAATATTTAATGTACTCTAGGTCATATGCTTAATAGTGGAGCTAGGATTCAAATGCAATTTATTTACATTTAAAGCCAATGTTATTTGTACTACATTATGTATGACAGTAGATAAGAAAAAAAGGCTTGAAATCTGACCATGCTCCAAAAAAAATTAACTTTTCTTTGATTTAGCAACCTGTAAAATAAGTGAAAAGTGAAAACCTTTAACTCTGTATTCTCAGCCTTTTGCCCACATCAAGAATCTGAAAATACTGGGTAAAAGTAGCTGCAGATGTGATATCATTTTATTGAGGTTCTGTTTTTTTATACCAGCTCCTTTGATTTCATTACCTCAGCAGCTTCTCAATGCTCTTAAATGAATGACTTCTGAATTATCAAGTTTTCCTAACTGTCCTTTGTAGCAGCACATTTCTGTTGCAGATTACTTTAATCCATCTAGGAGCAGATGTTCCTTCTGCAATTTCTTGACCTATGTGACAAAACAAGAATGTCTTATATATGTGTTGTTGAAGTCCCAGAAATAATGGAAAGAAAGAATGGAGCAGAAGCAATATTTGGAGAAATAGTGCTAAGAATTTTCCAAAATGATGTAGTATATCAACCCACAGATTCAAGAAATTCTACAAATCCAAGCCAGTCAAATCTAAGGAACAGCACACCTAGAGACACAGAGTAAGATAACTGAAAACCAAAAAGAAAATGAAAATATTAAAAGCCGTCAGAGAAGAACAGACATATTACCTTCAACAGAGCCGCAATGAAATGGACAGCTGACTCATCAACAGAAATGATGAAAGCTAAAGAAAATGGAATGACATCGTAAAGTGCTGAGAGAAAATAACTGCCAATCTAGAAGTATGTATCTAGCAAAAGTATGAAATTGCACCAAGAAATGGAGAGCAACAAAAAGGGTAAATATGTGGGTAAATACAAATGGATATTGATTGGATATAACAATCCAATAACAATGTAGAACATAACAATGTACAAACATAACAGAGTACAAAATATTAATAACATGTCTGAGAATTTTAAATGTACATAGAATTAAAATGCATGACAATAATATAAAATTGAGAAAATTAAATGGAATTAAAGTGTTCTAAAATTTTAGCATTATTAAGAAAGTGGCAAAATTGTTACTTTTTATAAGACCAAAATTAAAAATTTAAATTTTTTTATTATTAATTTTTATAAGGCTTCAATAAGTCAAAGATGCATATTACAGTCTAGGGTAACGACTAAAATAATGTTACAGAGGGGAAATAGAAAATAGAGCAGTTTTATTAAAACTAAAGAAGGCAAGAAAAGAAAGAAAAAGTAGTATAAAACAGATAGTTCAATGGAAAGAAAATAGTAAATATAAACCCAAATGTATCATTATGTACTTTGAATGTAAATAGACCAAATATTGCAATTTAAAAGACAAAAATTGTCAGATGAGATAGTAAGTAGCAGGGGAAAAAAGGCAGAAAGAAGGAAGGGAAAAATACTGGACAAAACCAAAAATAAACACAGAAAAACAAGAAAGAGAAACTTGCCTCAATAAGGCACAGAGAGCAGTGAGTAGTAGAGTTACACTATTGCAGAAGGAGTAACAGGAGTGAGAAGAAGCAATCCCACCGAGAGTGGTGAAACTTAATGAAGAAGTTGAAGGAAGGAGAAAGAAATTAATTAAATTAAAAAATGAATTAAAACAACATAGTAGTCTGTGGAAAGTCATATGAGATTTATTAATGCTTGAATAACTCACTAACTTTTAAGTTCATTTTTGTTTCCAGCTGTGTTATTATTGAAGTTCATAATAATAACCAGTGTTTATTAAGAAAAGGTTAAATTATGTTCAGCCTACCCTATTTTCAGAGGTTAGGAAATGTGCGAAACATTTTGGAAATTTTCCCATTCAAATAGTTAAAACAAAGAAGTAATGCTGCAAATAGTGATAACTTTACATTAGCTAGAAACTCAGCACAGCCTTCTATACTACTGTTATGCTAACTCCCTTCTCTGACATTGGAAGAACGGAGCACATAAACTTCATGGCATGGGAACTAAGCTGGGGGCGTGAGAAACATTTAAAGTCAGCTGATAAAAGAATGTGGGAAAGGTCTTAAAATACATAACAGATTTATCTACAATCGTGCTTCTCAAAATTTGAAAGGCGTATGAATTACCCGATCTTTTTGTTAAAATGCAGATTCTTATTCAGTAGGTCTGTGCTGAGGCCTGAGATTCTGCATGTGTTACAGTTTGCTAAGTGATGCTGGTGCTCTGGTCCAAGGACCACACTTGGAGGAGTCAGGGCCTTGAGAACACAGAATAGAAAGTCTTGAGGATGATAATTAAAGGTCAGTGATGAAAATAGTTCATCTATTTTATGACCACTGCCCCCCTGGCTCTAAACTCTGTCTAGTCAATAGAACGCAAAAGGAAAAAACACCAAAAGAGAAAACCATTCAAGAGATTTTGGGATATGTAAAAATGTAACAGATATGTACCTCGTTATTTCCACCAAAGTAATGTTTAAAAGCATTTGCAATTATTTATTTATTTCCAGAAATAGCAAAAGTGATTGCAGCCTGTTAACGCGTATCCTTCTCGCTCTGTCTCAGGAAGATGAAATTCAACTGAGGGACACAAAAGCTTCCTTAGAAAAACACATACAGGGGAGCTGCAGTCATTTTTGATTATGACTTCTAAAATATACTTCCCAACAAATTTCATATAAAATTAAAACCCAGGGTCATATAAAGCTGCCAATCAAAACATTGGCAAATGAGAAATGCACATAGTAAACATTTGGGAAAATAACATTGCAGTTTTCTCCTTTTATTAAATTTTGACTGAACAAATGGTAAGTGCTTTGGTGTCAGGGAAGCCACAAGAATAAAAGGTAGTGAGGTTGGAAGAAGTGTGTTATAAAGATGAAGATAACTATATTCAATTATCTTACCCATATGTTCTCCTCACCCTATAAAACCCTTATTGTCTGAAAAGTATTTAATCAAGAGTCTGGAATCTGAGAATTTCTAGGAATTCTTTATGTTGTCTCATGCATGTAACTTTTGAGACCTGCAGATAGTGTGAAGAAATCAAGAACACTAAGATAGAAAATAATTTTTCTAAAAAATTATTACTAGCAAGAGAAATAAAGTATACTTAGATGTCTTAAAAGGAATATGATTCTCGTTAAAAACCCTATTTATCTGGGGTTTAAACAGTTATTTAAAACCGAAAATCACCTTTCCAATTAATCCCATGGCTAGAGAAGTGAGAGGAAAACTTCATGGAAAACATTAAAGTAAGATGTGAGAATTTAGAAGAAAGTCACCTGAATTTGCTTCATCAGAATTGGGGAAATCTGATTAGAAGATGGAAAATAGTAGCAGTCTTCAAATAATTTTCTAGGGTACGTTATATAGAGGTAAAGATGAAATAAGAAATAATTTAACACAATGGAGGAAAGAAAGATTGCTTAAAATCCTGAAGGAGTTCTTACAAAATACAACATGTTATAAAAAGAAGGAAAGAAGAAAAGTTGTTCTAGTTCAGTAATGAGAGAAACAGAATAAATTAGCAATACTTTTTAATCCATAGTTTTGAGTACGGAATATTTATAATAAGATGATCTTAAATTCTATTTTTACATCGTATTGGGTTTCTGCACACCTTAGTTGACTTAAATAAGAATCAAATATCACCATTATCATCCTCAAAAATTGCTTGTTGAATATAACTCTATAACAGACCACTTTTCTAGACCCTGAGAAATCAAAATGTGTAAAGTATGGTCGAGCAATCTAAGTAAGTACAATTTAGTGGAACTGAGACTATATCATCTAACTTATTCATGAAGTTATTCCTTTATTCAATTTGTATCAATTCAGTGAGTATCAATTTGGCACAAGAGGCCATTGGGGAGGAAAGGATGAATAACATAGACTTATTAGCTTCGAGAAGCTTATACTTCAATAGAGGAAATAAGTCATGTGCATAAATAGGTACAATATACAGGACATCAAATGATGAGTTACATTTTTACTAGCTGCAGAACCAAGTATGGGTATTGACACAGCATAGGTCCCTAAAAACTTGTTGAAAGAATATTGAAAGGGTTCTCACAGAGACAGAGGGTTAATGTGTCATATTAAGTCAGAGCTGGGATCATCCTTTCTGGTTGGTAAGAACAAAGACTGCTTTCTGAAAGAAGTGACGAGAGTTGAGTAGGAAAAAATTAATAGGATTTGAACCAAATGGTAAAACTGGGAAGGACCATTTGAAAAACTGAAGAGCAAGGGCATTGAGACCAGAAAATAAGAAGGATGCATGGGAGATAAAGAGGGCCATGGTTTGGCTTGAGTATAAAAACGAATATGAGGAGATTTCAATGCAGGTGGCTTGTGAGTTCATAAATAAAAATTACACAAACAAACAGACACTCCAGCACACACCCCTCCAAACATTAAACAAGGATAGATAAAATTTTTTAAAAAAGAAATAGTCAGATGCAAGAACAAGATGAATATCTCTATGAATCAGAAACAGGCAGAAATATAATCAATAAGTGAGGACTTGGCCTGTAGACCAAAATCAGAAAGGAGAGTCTGGAAATTCGACGCTTGTGATCTAATGGGGTTAACCCATATGAGGCAGGAGATTAGAGCCAGTATCGCTGCTTGGTGGCTGAGAAAAGTGGCAACAGCTGCCCAGGCCTGTGACTGATCCTGCCGGTCAGGACATTCGCTAGGACGAGAGTTCTGAGGGATCGATATGATTTTGTTCTGAATTGGAGTTTGTCAACAATGGATCATAGCACCTAAGGCTGAGCAAGCCATGGAGTATAATTCCTCCTTGCTTCAGAAAAATAAAAGTTCCTCGATTGTTGGAACGGGCTTGGGAGCAAGGTTATAGGTACCAGTTAGCATTTCCTAGACCTCAAGACTGCAGCCAGATACCAGCCTCATTAAACTTTGTGGCCTTAACAGGCTAATGTTACAAATGCCCCTCTCCTGTCTGCTTCGGGTGTACATGATTTCTACACTGGATGAGATCATCTGGAATTTCTCACTGTCCTCCAGTGTTTGCTATGGGAATATCAGGAAGCAGCTCTGCATACTATGGTTGAAATGGTGAGGGTTGCTTAGAGGTCACCCTTTAGGATCAGGGGCACAGACTGAGAGATAAGGGCTAAGTTGTACAGGTCTGATCCCTGGTAGGCTGTCATGTAAGGAGGCCTCCTACAAAGCTCCATGGAACCTAGCAAGACCCACTGCTTAAGACAATCAATCTTGATCAACTCCACGGCTTGGATCCCAGCTCCAACCATGAATATTAATGTAGCGAATCCTTCCTAGCTTGCTTCATTCAGCAGCAATTGAAAACCTTGAACCCCAACAACCTGATCATAACAAAAGAGGGGGTTGTGTTATTCCAAATAAAAACACCAACTTTGCAGGTAAGGCCTGAGCCAGGGTTCTACCACGTCATATTTATGATTATACCCTTCTGATCAAATCATCAGAGGAACTGGTTCCTTCTCAGTCATGAAGCTCAAAAGCCCCATGAGAATTTGCCTTTCCCTGGAGTCTAGTGTCTGCCCAGACTCCGTTTATAATGTGCTGCCATAGAATGAATGGAAAATGGGGCCCATGTACCTGCTCCTGACACTCTCTCTAACTTTTCTCCAATGGATGCTGCTCCATTAAGTCTGGTTCAGTCTGGTGTGATCTGACGTGGGTTGACTGGCCATTTGTTCTCTTTTTGCACAAGATTTCAAATCTGACTTCTTCTCTACACTCTAAACTTCATGGGGACCAACAAACGTCTCTTTTAATTAGTTTTTGGAAGTGGATTTATATCTGAATTCTTTGCTAGTTTTCAATCTACATGAAAGCAGAATTCTTTATTTCCAAAACTCATGTGATATATAGCATATAGTAGGAATATAATAATTATTTGTTCACTGACTTCACGTATGTTATTTAATCATCACAACAATTGTATGAATTAGGTAGAAAATTACCTGTTTCATAGATAAGGAAAGTAAAATTCAAGAAGGATAGGTCATTTTTGAAAAGCATGCAACTAGAAAGTGATAAAGTTGAGGTTAAAATCCTTATGTGTGTGACTCCAAAGTCCATGCTAAACTAAGTAGTCTCCATTTAATTAGAATAGAGATCAAGGATTCATGCTGCCAGGGTATTGTAAACATCAGAAACATGGATGTTGGTGTACCAAAAGTGAGGATAAGGGCCAGGATATTGTATTTTCCAGGAATGGGTTGCCATAATCCCATGTAACACATCATCCCAAAACCAGTGGCTTTAAAAAATAAGCAGCCATTTTTCACTCACTTGTCTGCATGTTGGCTTGAGTTCAGTTGATCTTGGCTATTTTCAGTTGAGCTTGACTGAAAGCTTTGGATTGGGTTCAAGTCTATTTCACAAGTCTCTCATCTTTTTGGGACCAGCAGTTATCTGAGGTATATTCTTCTCATGGTAAAAGGTGCAGCACAAGAGGGCAAGCTTACCTGTGCAAGCACTTTTAGCTCTGTTCAGGTCATGTCAGCCAACATCCTATTGGCCTAAACAAGTCACATGGCTAAGTCTAACATCAATGGTATGGAAACTTACACTTCCCCCATGGAGGTGAGGTGGTGGAGAGAAAGTGAATATTTGCTGTTGTTTATAAATATTCATGCCCCTCCCCTGTGCAAAATACACTCAGCTCCATTTTGGGAACCCAAGAAGTCTCATCCAATCATGGCGTCAGGCTTGAAATCTGGGGTATTGTCATCTATATAGGTACAGCTATGCATCTTTTTAGTATAGAGTCCTATACACTTAAAAGACCAGTTATCTGCCCCCAATCCCCCCCAAAACACGTGCAAACCCAAAACAATTCTGGAATAAGGATAACCGCAGGAAACTTATGCAAGAGGGGAGGAATGGGAGACATGTAGCAGTCAGTGGTCCTTCACATTTTTAAATTCTGCTGTGTAATGTCACCAGGCCCCCCACAGTAGAGGATATTCCTTAACAAGTTTCCAAATCTTCTCCCTGGGAATGCCTCTAAGTTCATTGTACTCCATGGCGCTTGAATCCACCCTTCCTTTACCATCATCTTCCTTGGCCATTTCAGAGGAACCAGTTGAAGAATATGCTTTTCTTGGCTGCTGAAAGCATCCTCCTTTCAGTTGTAGAATATAGGAGGCCCAGAAGTTTTTTATCTCTCAAATTGGTTCAATCTCTTTTTGTCCAATTCATGCTATGACACTATTGCCAAGAGTTCTCTCAAAAATCTTCATTGGTTTTCTGTGTATTTGATTTTATATATTTTGATTCCAGTCAAATTCCAGTTTTAAAAAGTCACACCCACAATTCTTTTGGAGACATACCTCTTTCTCTAGTCTTGAAAATGGTACTTTAGATGCACAAGTGTGTGCGTGGGGGGGTGGCATGAGTTGGTGGATCTACATTGGGCTTATCTTCAAGCTATGGGTTAAATCCAGGTTTGTTCCATGTGTCTCTCATTTTCCTCAGACCGGTGGCTAACAGAGGCACATTCTTCTCATGGCAAAATGTAGAAGCTCCAGATGGCAAACCCAATCATGAAAGATAATTGAGGTCACTGATTATATCACATCTTCCAACACCTCAATTGGCCAAAGGAGATCATATGACCAAGCCCAAAGTCAGTTGAACAGAGAACTTACTCCTCCTCTGGAGGTAGGGTGGGAAGAGGAGGAGAGAATACTTGTCGAGCAGTTACAATCTAATCTGCCATAAATAGTAATGTCAAATTTTAAAATCTTCATGAAGGGTGAAATATCCTATAGTTTCAAACAGATGGTACTGAAGATATAGTATAAATATACTATATATCTGTATATAAATAGAGGAAGGTTTTGGGGCAGTATTGTTTGGACAATGGTCTGAAAATTGTGGTGGGTAACTAAGCAAATGCGCACTCCTTTTTATGGTCTCCTAAACTAGAGGAGGTAGGAAATAGTAACTTCTTTTAGAGAAGATTTTAAGAGAATTTGTGAAAACAAGGAACAGCCATTACATATATTCATGGGTATAATATACATACATTTATTTGTGTCTACGGAAACTGGACCTTGAAGATTTCCAAGCTGGAAAATTGGCCATTCAACAGTCTCCACCTTTGAAGAAGTCTCTTTTATCTGGGAAAGCCATGCTGGTGATCCTTTTAAACACGCAGATGTAAGACAAATGCATGTTCCCAGAGACGGGCAGAATGTTAGGACCTGCTATGCAGAAGCTATAGGAAGCTGACTCAGCTAAGCGTCCAGAGATCAAATTTGGGATGTTGGTTATGAGTGGTCACTCCCCTCCGCTCCATCCTTCCTTCCCTCTCTCCTCTCTTTCTTTCCCTCTTTGTCTTTCTCCCTTTCTTTCTCTGTTTCTCTTTTCCTCCCTCCGTCCATCTTTTCTTTTCTTTCTTCCTACCTCTGATTTTTTTTAAAATCTTTTATTATGGACCATTTCAAATATACATCAAAACAGGAGAATGGCATAATGAAGTCCCACTGCATCTGTCACTCAGCTTCACCAATTTCTTCCAGTGGCCACCATTGTTTCATCTATACCCCAGCCTTGACCTCTGCCCCAAGATCAGTATAGAAGCAATCCCAGACACAATATTATTGCATCCTAAATAGTTCACTACAGTTATCATTTCTAATAATTCTACTTTCCTTACTTCATCCTCAAGCTCTCAGTAAAATCTTGTCAAAAGTAATATTTTGTGAATATTTTGTTAAGAAAAATTATTAAGCACTGTCCATGTTCAGAAAGAGTAGCTAAGGGAAAGCTGTATCCTTTTCAAGACTGGAGTGGTATTGTTAAGACAATTACATGGAGCAGAAATTTGTTCATGAGAGAAAAGGAATCTCAGGAAGGAAGGGCATCTTCAGCAAGGCAAGCAGTGTGGAGGTATGAGGGAAAAGCCAGAACTGGGCCCATGAGAGAGAGTCCTCTTGGACAATACTTTTCAAACTATAGGCTGCTGTGCATTAGTGGGGAATGAAATCAGTTTCCTGGATGACACTACCATTCAAAAAAATGAAATGGAATAGACTAGGTTAGAATGGTCTAGACTAGACTAGAATACAAAATATCTGTGGACATAGTACATATTAAATCCGAGTATTGTTTTTGTAAACTTTCACATAGGTATACTGGGTCATGCTATGCAATGTATTTGTGACTGGTAATTATGGCCACACATGTTTGAAAAGCAATGCTCTAGGAGCTCTTAGAAATAGCTCAGAGACACTTCGAGGGGAATGGGAGTTTAAGGCAGTCAGGCCTGTGGAGGCCTGTATAGCTGGCTCCCTGAGTGTAAGGACTTTGTCTACTTTGGTTACTATATTCTCAGCACCTTGCAAAGTGTCTGACACATAGTGGGTCCTCAAGAAATATTTGCTTAATAAATGAAGAGAACAAATGTATTTCTGGTCTGCAGGTGGCTTTCCTTCATGTGGTGATTCAGGCTCCTTCCATCTTGTGATTCCACTGTTCTCCAAGGTCCTATTGACATCTGTACCTAGCTGACGGTGGGGAAGGAACCTGAGAAGGCATCCCTGCTCTTAAAAGATCTAGTCTTGTGACTACACCTAAGTGCAAGGGAGCCTGGACAATATAGTACAGCTGTGTGCCCGGGAAAAGAAGGGTATAGATTTCGTGGACAAATGGCGTGGTTATATAACGTAGTACATAGTAAGGATCAAATACATAGTACAGTGGACATTTTCTGTTTCAGTGAAATTGGGAGTGGTATTTGAGAGGTTAATTGAAAAGATGAGTTAAAAGAGGAATTTTTAAAAAGATACATAAAGTGTTAAGCATTGATTTTTACTTAAAAATGTTAATTTATATTTATTTGCCCATCTTCAATGCAGTGTTTAAGCCTTTTCTTTTAATATAGGTCTTAGGTCGGAGATCTGCATTGCCTTCTTTACAAAAATCACACCCATAAGGCAAACAGTTTTCAGGTTGATTTTTTTTTTAAATTGAAATAAGACTTGTAAGTCAATCTGCATGCAGAATCCTAGATTTTTATGGTTTTTCAAGCTATTGTTCTTCACTCACATACAAACTGACATATTTTTTGAATAACTCTGATTAATTCTTTCCAATACCTTTAGAGTATTTTAATAGAACTAGTTCTCTGTCTTTCTGTGCTCGTATTTCATTACTTTACCATATGAAATTATACCATTGTAACAGTATGCCCTGGAAATAAACAGGTTTGGGAACAAACATAACATTCTTAGTAGGCATTCAACTCAACCGTTAGATTCATCTCAGCTGGTAACCTACTAGCACAAGTGTTCAGCATGTTGTGGGCAAAAGTCACTACTTTTCACAGAAGGAATGGAGAGCAATAATAATCAGGGGAGTTGATTAAGGAGAGGTTGATTGAGATGATTTCATTTGTCCATAAATTAAATATTGCTTACATTATCAATCTTCATTGCCACAACTCTTAGAAAAGGTACTCTTACAATGTCTATCGTATATGCAAAAATAAAGAAGGGTCATATATTTAATGTTTTTTGTGTTTTTCTGTTTTTGTTATTTAAACAGAGCTGAATTGCATTATAATTGATCATCTTGGTGCACCAATTTGTTTAGTGTGTGGATTTCCTTCAGTTATCACTAAGTTCATATTAAAGTCTTTTCTTAGTCTTGTTAACAATAATAATAATAGTAATTGGTAATGTTTATTTTGCACTTAGTCTCTAGGCTAAGTATTGTAGATGCATTAACTTATATGGTACCTCTGACATCCTGGACAAAGGTATATTAGTTCCCCATTTTACAGAGGAGAAAACAAGTTTGAAACGTTGACTATCCAGTTATGGTCACAGAGCTAGAGGTAAAATTTGAAATCAGGTACTCCTGATTCCAAAGCCTGTGCTCTCAACCCCTCAGCCATATGTTTTAGTCACAATTGTAAACTCAGCTCTGAGTAATAACTTGACTCAGGTATCTAAATGTTTCCACTATTTAAATATAAAAGGGGTTCTAAAGGTTGAAGAGATCACCTATGAGGTCAGTTACTTATCTTTGATAGGATTTTATTATCCCTTTGATAAGCCCTCATTTGGAGCACGTAGATAATATATAACATTTGCATATCAAAAAATTGTTCTGATGATCCTTAAAAATTCAGCATAATATATAACTTTATCCTATATTTTATGATCTAGGAGGTAAGAGATTGTCTATTTTAGTTGACAGCTGTGTTTTCTTATGCCCAGCACAGTACGTGGCTCAAAAAAACTTATTGAAAAACAACTGAATCAGTGAAAGAATGCATGAATTTTTTCCAGTATGATATAAATATTTCCTGGGAATGGTATAGTATATCTAAGGCAAGAGAAAATTTTTGTGAAATATCAATAATATTTTTTTAGTATCAGCTGATATCCTTTATTTAATCTTTTGAAATTTGTTAAGAAGGATCCAGTTGTTAAAAGACATACCTTCCCAAATATCATAAAATTTATGTTAGAATGGAAGATGATGTATCTTTAGTTTTATTTCCATTGAAACCAAGGCTAGTGTTTAATAACTATGAATAGAACAATTGTGTCAGGAGATTTTATTAATCATTCTAAAATTTATTCCATAAAACTATCCAGTGACTGTTCAGGGCTACTTTTTACCAAGAGCCATCGTAATTTAGAGTATTAAAGATTAGCAAATGTGTATGCCACATTGAAATCACACATCCTTCTGAAATGGAAAATCATACCTTCTATCTGAAAGACTGTTGATTTAAACCTGTATAAATTTGCAGCTAACAGCAGTCAACATTCCAGCAGGTAGCAAATGGCACCCTCAAAGTAGGATAATTTAAAGAGTTTAATAAAAGGGCTATTTAGAAAAGTGTGTCTAGGACTTAGTAGAAGCACAAGAGATAATCTAGTGCCCCACTATAGTAACTTGGATACTTGAATAGTAATAACTAGTTGTTAGTAACAACACTTTAAATACCACCCAGGACCTGAGGGTGAAGGGGGGAAGGGCAGTTATAGAGAGGGTTATTTAAGGGCTGACTTGAAGGGGACCAATGGCCTTTAGTTGAGGGATGCAGTCAACCTTGGCAACCCTACACTACTCCACTCTCTTCCATCGTCTGATAGTCCACTTGTGCTCCTATATGCCTAAGCCAAAAGGGCAAGGGTGCCTGTTGATATTGTCAGTACAGGGCAGCTCTCCCTTCAGAGAGAAGGGAGGATCCTGGTTGAGAGTAGACTGGCGGGAGCACGCAAAAGAGAGCCAGAACAGGGTCTAAAACAATTTGTTTCAACTTGAAAAGTCATTTATAAGCTGTTTTCAAAATATAATTTCTTAGGAAGTACTTAGATTTGGTACTGTAATAAAATAAGTGGGAAAATAGATGTAGCAAACCTATTCAATGAGGTCTTTTAAAAAAAATGCTTTAGAAAAGTCAAGTAGAGAATCAATAACACTGGTGCGAGAAATAATACTTTCCCTGCCTAATCCACAAGGTTGCTGTGGGATTAAATAAAATGTCTGTGAAAATGCTATGCAAATGTAAGTTGTCTTTTTTCTTTAAGTGAAGAAAACAACCTTGTAATTATGCTCTTCATTTTTCCTTCTTTCATTGACATTTCCAAGAATGCACAATACTGTCTTTCTAATGATCCAGTTAAAATGCAATCAAATAATTATGATATGATGTGATAAGTGTGGGAGATTAATTCTGTATGCAGATGGGAGTTGGGTAAGGCTTCAGAGAGGAGGTGACATATGAATTGGACCTTAAAGAGTGAATAGGAATTCAACAGAAGTGGCTGGGAAGGGGATTTGAACAGGGAAAGGAACACTACCAAAGGCATAGAAATGTGCCACTCCTTCCTTGGCTTATTTGGGGAATAAGGAGACCAGGGTTTCTAACATATAGGATGTACAGTACGTGTGAAGTGGCAAGAGAAGAGATTGAAGGAGAAGACTTGCATCAAATTGTGCGGGGCCTTTTTTTCGTGCATGCCAAGGATGTATTTTTTTTAGCTTGGAGCTATAGTTTTAAACGCAGACTCCACTTTAAAATTCCCTAGGGAGCTTTTAGGAAATACTAATGCCTGGAACCAATTAAATCAGAATCTTTGAGAATGAGGACCAGGCATAGTTTTTTGGTTTTTTATAAATGATCCCTTGGTGGTTTTAATATGCAGCCAATGATGAGAACCTGCACAGTAGAATGAATAAGAAGACACATAAATATGTTCAGTCAAGATTTTTTCCTTGAACAGTAGGCCCATATACCAGCTCCCTCCTGCATACCTCCTCCTGGACATTGCATAGGTACCTACCTCACATGTAGAACTGCATCCTCATTTCTGTACATGTCCCTAATCTATACTTTGTTTTAATATTCCTTATTTCAGTGAATGTCATCAAAATGCAGCCAATCCAGAAATCTCTAAGTTGTCCTTGGGTCCTTCTTATCACAATCACCAAATTCTCTTTTTTTTACCTCCTAATTATTCATCCAGGCTGCCTAACATCTGCCCTTTCTTATTGTCACTGCCCTAGGCCAGGCCGCCATTTCCTCTCACCTGGATAGTAACTGGCATCCGAGTTGCAAGTTTGTTCCAGTTCAATCGGTTTTCTACATAATTGCCCCAGTGACATTTCTGAAATATAGATCCACAAGTCATTCTAATATTGAATACCCTTTGATATTTTCTCAGTTTTCTTAGAATACATTAAAAACATTTTAACATAAATTGAAATGCCTTTAAGATTGTTTCACCTTCTGCTACCTGCCTCTTTCCCTTTGTTGCACTTCTCCCTGGGGTGTCCACACATGCTCTTCCTCTTTCTTGGCACTCTACATCTGCTACTCTTTACCTCGACAACTGAGTTCACCCTTCAGGTGTTCATTGGGTATTCATGCCTGACTCTCTGAGACCACAGAAATCTGTATTACTCTTCTCAAAGCACTTATTAGACTGTATTTGAGCTGCTTATTTAATTTAATTTTTTACTCCCAGTACATAAAGTTTTGCAGTACAAGGAAAATGTCTGTTTTGTTCATTATTTGTATTCCCAAAGTGCAATGCAGTTATTGGCACTGAGTAGGTGTTGAGTAAATATTTGATTGAATAAATGTGCTAATCTTGGGGGTGCAATAATACAATGATATATAATACTCAGGCCCTGTCCTCTAGAACTTTACAATCTAGTGTGGGAAGCAGGAAAGCAAATTAAAAAGCATGGTACAATGTGAAATGTACTATTTTATGGGGTGCTATGGAGCCATAGGGATGACATCTAATTCAGCCCTGACAGGAGTTAAGGGAGATTAGTTAGAGAAGATATGGGTGAGGATTTGATGTCTAAGCTTGTTTCTGAAGGAGTAAGTAATTAAGAGAAGAGCAAAATGTGTGGGACACAAAGAGTGAGGAGCCATGGAAGAAAGCCATGGAAGAAAGAGAAAGCAGCACATGTAGAGGAGCTCCAAGTAGTAAAGCATGGCTGGGATTTGGAGGGGCAGAGAGGGGAGACAGAGAGCTGGAATAATGAACAGATCCCAGATGACAAATGCATATGCATTTGGAACTTTTTTGAGTGCAGTTCAAAGCTAGGAAATATTGTAAGCAGAGTCTTGACCTGATCTGACTTGATCTTTAGAGTGATCATTGACAGCATCCTGGAAACTATTTAGGAAGGGCACAACTAGACAGTCAGGAAACCTGAGTAATTCAGGAGAAAGGTGGTCTCAGTGGACACACAAAGATGGGAACTAATGAAGAGATACAAATGAGGACACTCCAATAGGATTTGATGATTGATAGAAACAAGAGGGCCCAAAAGAGGGAGGAATAAAGAAATGCAACTTTGGTTTCTGATATGGGCAATGAAATGAGGGCAGTGTGATCCTCCGAGATGGGAGTGGCTGACAGGATCATGGGTAGAAGACAAGTTCCGCTTCAGGCCACTTGCAGGTAGGAATGTCAGTTTGCACATGGGGTATTGTTATAGGTTGAATTGTGTTCCCCACAAAAGATTTGTTGAAGTCCTAACCCCGGTACCTCAGAATGTGACCTTATTGGGAAATAGGGTCATTGCAGATGTAATTAAGTTGAGGTCATACTGGAGTAGGGTGGGCCCCTAATCCAATATGACTGGTGTCCTTATAAGAAGACTGCCATTTGAAGATAGACACACAGGGGGAATGCCACATGGAGACAGAGGATGGGAGTGATGTGTCTACAAGACAAGGAGCACCAAGGATTGCTGCAAACCACCCGAAGCTAGGAAGAGGCAGGGTAGGACTCTGCCCCAGAGCCTTCAGAGACAGCATGGCCCCACCAACACCTTAATTTCAGGCTTTTAGCTTCCAGAACCATGAGATAATGAATTTCTGTTTTTTAAGCCACCCAGTTTGTTGTGTTTTGTTATAGCAGCCCTAGGAAAACAGATTTTATAATTATGCTACCTAATATTTTCGAGCAGTTATTATGTGCCAGTAACTGTTACAAATGATTTACATGTAACAACCAGCCAATTTAATCCTCATAGCAACTTTATGATCTAGGTACTATTATTACAAAAAAAAAAAAGAAAAAAAGAAAGGAAGAAAAACAGGTTGAGTAAAAGAAGGAAATTCCAGGAAAAGAAAAGGAAAGGAACTGGGTTATTTTTGTGTCTCCTGAACAATCTCTGATTTTGTGACATCTGAGGATTCTCTGGAATGTGAGAGGTCAGCAGGTTTCCCTTTATGTAAAAATCAAAACAAACAAAAGAACAAGAAACCCTGCAGTGAGTCATACCCAAACCTACCAATTGTGTCAGGTAAGCATTTGTTTCCATGAGGATCTCTAGCTGTCCCACTAGGCGCTGATGACAGAGATCAACACGGGAGGAAAAGAGGGAGTTCCCCTCCCAAGCGCCACCAACGATGTGTTTTTGGATGGAACTTTTGGTCTATCTTTATGGTAAGGAATGCAACAAGCAGCTGATGCATTCAGATGAAATGCAAATGAGCATGTTTGACTCCTTATAAAAGTTGTCAGCTTTATAACCATGTGACTGATTTTCCTGAAGGATGATGAGGTCTGGAAAGCACAGGACAGAGCCTTTCCCTGACCCTCTTCGTGATGTTCCCCTGGGCACACGGACCAGGTCAGATAGTCCCCACTCCCTGTGGGTGGCTGCCTGAGGACTTGGTTTCCTTCCTGCCTAACTGTTAGGGAAACACATTTCCTCAGAAATAAATCCCCACTATAAACGTATATGTGAGCTGAGCCTGTAAAGTTATGAGATGGATTTTCACTGTGGCTTGTGGAATCAGTTTCAAAAGCTGAGGGAACAACGGAGGTGATTTAGGCTGCCAAGATGGATAAGTTTTAAGGGATAATTTATGTGATGCTGAGATATGTGATAGAGTTGAGATGATGTAAATGAAGAGATTTTGGAAAGTATAAAGCACTGTATAAATATATTCCTCTTCAAGATGGCTAATAATCACTGTTATTCAGCACACTGACTGGGAATTCAATTATTTTATATAAGCCTTGTATTTCAGGTTAAATATTATCCGAGATAACATTTTAGGAATTGATTTCTATTTCAACTGGAGTAGTCCTCTGGTTTTTATTATTATTTTTATATAATTGACAATGCGTATCTGCATCTGGCTGAGGAGGGCATACATAGTATTTCTTGCACCTTTTATTCAAAGATGTTGCAATGTTTTACACAAAGCATTAATTAAGTTGTTTATGGAAGTAAAAGCACAAAAAAGTTGAGGGAGCCACCTGAAATCACACAGCAAGGTGGCAGCAGGGTAAGGTTAGGACATAGCAGCCCTGACCTTCAATTATGTACTCAGATCTCTTGAATATCCCCCTTCTACTAAAAATGATAAACTATTGTATTCATACGTAGGTAGTGGCCTAATAAAGGAACACAAGGCTCAGTTTTCAGGTTATAAATTCTTCAGCATGATCCCAAGTTGAGTCAGAAAACTGTCACACAAGCTAACGGATTTAGCAAATGGGACCCATGCTGTTGTGTTCATTAGTATATGGCTGATAATAAAGATAATCACAAGTTTATGTACTTTTAGTTATAATTTCCTCACTTGATTCTGTACTACCAGATACTGGAGTACTCATATTCTATTTTTAGCAATGATTGTTAATGTCCAAATATCCAGATATCTCTTTGGGATATGTGTTAAGAATCCTGCAGAGTAAATTTCTAGGTAACGGTGAACATGGAAATAAGACAACACTTGGAGCTGATGTCTGAGGAAGGTGTCTTTAGGAAAATGGCATCATCGGCTCTGGCAGCTGACATCTTATTAGCACTCGTGATGCAAATGTTCTGGACAGAAGGATTTTCAGATCACATCCACAACAGAGTCTGGAGCAGAGAATAACAGGAATACTGATTTATAACTGCCCAAGAGATTTAATTTGCTCTTATTTATTTTTTTATGGACTGCTGGTATATTTTGTTATCCTGCATGGATATGGTCTGCTGACGGTCAAGGTTTGCTCTACCTTCATAAATGAGTATAAAAAATTACAAGCATTCAAAATTAACATGGCCATTTCTACTTTTATATCATTATACATTTAGAAATAAAAACAAAAAATAAAATAACAATAGCAGCAAGAACAAACAATAGACTGATGTCACTGACAGCTATTTGCCAGGGACAAGGTTGGAATGAGAACCCACCTGGTCGAATGAGGATAATGTTAGGTGGTTACTTCAAAATACTAAGAGAAGAGTTTTGGGGATAATTAGGTAAATGCCATAAGAAAAACTTTCTGGTTTCCAGAAACAATTATCTCTGTTACAGTACTTTGAAGCACCCTACATTAAATTTGTCATTGAGAAAGAGGAAGTTATTATAAAGTAAATATAAGTTTAAAATAACTTCAAATATAAGTACTAATGATACTCTGAAACTAAGCTGAAATAAAATAAAATTGTATGTATCTGTATACATTTATATACATACATACATTTTTTTTCCCTGTGTTGCATCATCTTTTTGAAATTTTACCTTCTAAATCTTACTGAAGAACAGCATATCTTTAGGTTGTGACTTATTCTTATTCTTACTTGTGTCTGGAAAGACACAAGTTATATTCGCTTCTAAAATGGAATATTCCCTTTTCTTCCTAATTGTTTCACCTTAATTGGCAAATACAATATACCAAAAAGTATAAATGCCCGTTTCAATCCAAAAACTACCGTTGCCTCAAATGAACTCCAAGATATGCAGTCATCTATGCCATGAATCAAAGATGGAAATGTTGACATTGACAGGCCCCACATCAAAGTATTTGAAACTTATCAGAATTACATTTTAAAGTGTTCATATCTCACTTAACACTTGCATTACAATCAATACTTTCTAAAATAGTGTAGATAATATTGAAATCTACTTTGGTGCTATGTACTGCTCTGAATTTGGGAAGCACTAATTTGACCACCACATGGCAAATTTGTAGGGTGACCCTTGTGAGCCACTTCGTATGCCTTTTCATTTCCAATATAACAAATATTTATGCATCACACATGATTCAGTGAACGAGCCAAATAAGACTTTTCACGTTTTCAGCAGGACTGATATCAACATAATAATGTGATATTCTTTCTGTTCACTTTCATCCTATGGATTGGAGGATCAGAATTTAGCTGGACATCATGCATATGATGTATGAGAATATGATCTATTTTGCTCTACACTTATTCTACCATGCTAAGTGTGGTTTTAAGAAATCAACTGGTTTACTTATTAAACTCATTTATGCAAATTAAAATTGTGCAGTGAAGTAGAAAGAAAAAAACTGTAAAGATTTGAAATGTTAAGCAAAAAGCTTTTAATCACAATAAAAATTGTCCACATTCCTCTAACTTTTCAGTTCAAATATGAAAATGAGGGTTATCTGTGCTGTATATAGAGGAAAAGTGTGCTATTTCTGAGATCATCTCCTGAATTGAGCACGAAAACTCAGACTCTGACTTTTCTACCAAAGTAGTCAATTCTGAAAGGAAAACAAAATCAGGTGAGAGGAAAATTAATCAATTATTTGGACAAGTATTAAAAAAGAATTGTTTTTTTTGACTGAATTTTTCACATGGTTATAGTAACAGGGTTCTTGATACAACCTCAGTTTCTTATTTTTCAAAATATGCTACTGAGCATCACCGTTTTGGAAAAACCAGAATCTCACAGGAGGTGTAAATCCGTGGTCACCAAACAGGATGTTTGGAAGGAAGCAGGAAGCAGAGCTATCTAGAGCGGTGCATTTCTAGAGAGGTAAAGTAGCAATGGAGCAACACTGGTTGATTGATGCACTGTTCATCCTTAGTGTGGGACCCTAAATATTAGCTAAGGAATTTTATCAAATGCTCCACCTTGAAAGGATTTTCTTTTTTTCCAAGAAGACTTTTGAGAATAACATATTCACTTCCTTTTCGCAAAAGCCTGGATAGGTTTAGGAAATATCTGTTCTTGCTTATGTTAGCTTTTTGCTTTCCAGAGCAAATTCCCTATGGCGAAGATATTATCCAGCTCACTGTGAGAGAGAGAGAGAGTGTGTGTGTGTGTGTGTGTGTGTATACTTACACACACATATATTTTTTAATTACTCCTTTCTTCAAGTTCTAATGAATCAGAAGATTTAATTATTTAATTATATAGCTTCCTATTTCCCCAAATCTTACAAAACACCAGTGTCTATTTTGTTTTTGCAAACCTGATTTTTTTAGTCTTAATCCATTTATGAAATGTCTGTTTTGATTGGACCTGATGGAGAGGACCACATTCACACAAAGAACCCATTCCTTAAGTTGCAAGTGCTTTTTCACATGTTAGTAAATATCAGGTGATAGGAGATGAAATCAAAGTAGAGAACCAGAAAGATGAAGTTTGGCTGGAAAGGTGTTTTGTCCTGTTTATTTTGTCTGTATGGAGATGAAAAGGTGCCATTGATTCATTTAGTGTTCCTTAATGTTTGGGCTGACTTATTAGAGGATTTTCCCCTTTTCTCACATTACACATGGTGCGTGCACACACACACACATACACAAAATAGATGCTCAGTTACTATTTATATATTATCATCTGCCAAGGTCTTTGAGATTTCTGTTTTGCATTAAAGAAAAGAATTCCTCTCTCTGACTGCTCATTCAGGGTTTCCTGACACAGGAATGTAATTAACTCCTTACTGGCCTAACTAATTTCTGCATTTTAAAAAGTAGCCAGATATGACAAAAGTGGAGCACTCAATCCACAGGGTGGCCATTAACTGCACTCTGTTACTGTATGTTCTGGTTCAGACCACAATTACTGTCAGGGAATTGCACTGGAAGCTCCTTCTTGTACGCAAACAGGAATACTATTCATTAAAGAGCACTTTCAATAAAATACAATCTATATTTTTTAATGAATATTTGAGAAAGAAAATACAATCTTGGGTTCAGAAACCTGCAATATGGTTATTATTCTTTTAATAACATAGGCTCTCTCATGTACATATATTGACAGATGTAGGAGAAGGAGGCAGAAATGAGATGGCAGGCTTTAACTCAGAAGAAATGAAAAAGCCAAGCCACAGTAAACTAAGTCAATGTTAAATAAGGATTTCCTGGAACCACCTACAGCAGACACAGCTTTCTATGGGTTTTATTGATGTCCCTGAGATAGCAGATTCCACTTAAATCTTTCAAGCCCAGTTAAATATGGGAACATGGGGCACTTCGGAGACTGAAAAAAACCAAGAGGCCCGTCTAAAACGGTCCCTTGCTCCAAGAATCTGCCACTCCACGCCCAATTCTTCTTTCTGTTAATGTAGTTTTAATTTTAGTGACTGCAATTTTCATATTTTCAGACTGTTGGTTTTGATAAAACACCTACTTGCAGTTTCTAGGAAATGATATCAGTACTGTTTAATGCTCAAGAAAAATGTCTATAATTATTTCCCTCTCATGAACTTTAATATGACTTTGGATTAAAAAAACAAAGACAAAAACAGGTGTGTGTACACACAGTACTATCTGCACATATCCACAAACACACATATAATTGTGAGAAAAATGAGCTAGTGACTTTATTAAATGCAAGAGCAGTTTGTTCTGGGAGCACTCAACAGCAGTCCAGTTACATTGCCAATTGCTTCAAAGAGCAAAAGCACAAACAACGTGTTGATTGAGATTGAGAGTGTTTCTTTGACAAAAAAATTCCAGGAATTCTGCTACTCAAACAAACCTTCCATTGAAAACCTAAATTGCGCTTCCAGAAAACAACTAAACTATGATTTTTGAAGGAATTAAAAAATAGGTGGAAATAACCTATTAAAGTATAATAAACTGCTGAGGGGAAAAAATGCAACATCTTATTAAAGAAAAGGAAGATCACTAATTTTGAGTCTCCTAAAGAAGACAACTCTTTCATAAAGCCCTGAGTTCACAGTATTAAATAATTTAAAATCATGGCATGCAAATCCATTCCCCTACTCCCCACAAAAGAAATTGAATGCCAGTTATCAAGATTATTGTCAACATCGTGGTGTTAATTTTGAGACGTGTTAAGTTTCAAAGATGATGGCTAATCTTGGAGTAAATTTACTGAAAATGAACGTGCATTTTTTTTTCTCCCTTTTATTTTCAGTTTGGTTACCTACGGAGACCGTGATTGGATCATACATTGATTGACTATTTGCAAGTAGGAATATAGTACAAATACCTTTCAATGTTTCCTAAAGCGGGCTGTTTCTCCTCCTGCCTATCACTGGCAAATGTAAGGAAGAATTTAGAATTTCAGAGACAGCACTTTGCCTGTGTGTGTCAGTCACGCATGGAGTGAAATGTGTTAACCTTTAAACAATTTGGGAGTGGATGCAGTTAATAGGTAGGACAGATAGTTACAAAGTCCTGATTAACTACAGAGCACAGAGACATGTGGAAACTTGTCTGTGATGAAAGGGAAGAGACAGCAGCGATTATTTATCGTTCGAGAGACGAGGTCCCAGGGAACAGAATGAGGAAATTCTGAACAGCAACATTGCCCTCTTTTGGCAAAACAGCGCACAATGTGTTTACCTCACTCGCAGGTGAAAGCATTTCTTCAGGACACAGAAATTTTCCATATCAAGAAAAATGACAGTCTCAAACAAAACCAAACATAGAAAGGAAAAGAGTTCACCGAGACACCTATGAGCTAGACACAATTCGAATACAGAGTAAAGAAGCTTAAGTGACAGGCTAACAAAGAAGCCTTTAGACTCGGTTCTTCTGTGGTCTAGTCCCAGTGACAAACGGTTTCTTTAACCCTTGTATTTATCCCTGACAGCTTCAAGCCATCTGCAATGTAATCAGAATCAGGTAGGACTCAGAATGTGAACAAATAAAACAGGAGCTCGCTCTTTTCCAGCTTAATATGTGGGGAGTGCTTAAATATGTGGGGAGCTTGCAGGCTGCCTGAAGTCACTGAGAGCTGTTTCTGGCAGAAACGACATCCCCGACGTCCCCGCGGTGTGTGCTTCGTGGCTCCAGTGAAGCCTGCGATGAGTTAGGACAGTAAAGGAAATGGGCTTGATTACATCAAAAAAGGAAAAGAAAACTGTCAGGAGGAGACACGATGTTAAACTAATTACTGTTATTCATGTCATAGGTGCCAACGCCACTCTTTAAATAACACTAATTTCAGGCTTGTCCACCATCTCTAATTTCCTCTGTTTTTCAAGTTAGAGTTCTCCTCCGGCTGGATCCTTGTTATGGAATTTTTTAAAAAAGAATTCACGAATATCCGGTGCAAATGCAGGTGTACTGAACTAGTTTAGAAACTTATTTATTATATTTTCTCTCCCTGACTATAAAATTAATCACCATTCCTGCTAGTCCTAAATATATCACCTTTACTAGCTTACAGGCTAAATATATTTGAAGACAGTTACCTGTTTTGTGAATGCTCAGAATTCTCTTAGGGACTAGACAAAGCAAGTACCTCATCTTTCTTTCAACAGTTTGAGATAAAATTTACTTCATGAAAGGAGGGTGAGATCACATTCCATTCTTTTTCATTTCTGTCTCACTAAATAAAATAGCAGTGAGCAGCAATGAGTTTCTGCAAGAGAAAATCTAATAATTAATAATTACAGTCTTGAAGTAAGAGAGGTAGCTCACATCTGTAAATGTGAAGCTGTGGTTTGGAATATCTGGATTGTTATGTGTATGTTATCTTTGTTGTCAAAGTAGAATTTGAAAAGAGTTAGAGTTTAACGTTTCGATCACATTTTCCTCATAGGATTCGTTGGCAAAAAAATGCGTGACTCACTCAACATTGTTGTACATAAAAATTTTGAGAAACTATTTTTAGCTTTTTTGAATCAATTTGGAAAGGTCAGTTAATTCTATTAGTGTTAAAAGTTTACAAATGGCTTTCATATAAATCGTCTTATTTTATCTTTACAAAAACCCAGTGAGGTAAGTAAGGATCTATTATTACCTCCCATTGGCAGGTGAGCAATTGGGAGATCAGAAAGTCAATGTGGCTAAGAGTCCGAAAACCCAGGGTTCTAATTTTTAATTTTTGTGCTCTTTTACTCTTCCTCATATGTGAGATCATTTTAACTTATTTCCCTACCTGCCTTGAAAGATAAGCTAGACCTCCAATGCCTCCTAACAGCATTTAAAATGTGAAATTTAATAGAAAAACATTTTAAAAATGAAATGGAACTTGGGCCTTCCCGTTCATTCATATTTAGACAGATCTAAAACTGCGACATTATGTTAAGAGAAGCATACTTAAGGAACCCCATTCCGTGAGCCAAAAAGTTTTTTACTTTTTCAACTCCTACGACGTCAGTACGCTTCAAAGTGACAAATAAAGCCATCCATTAACATCCTTCTTTTGTCACAATCAAATTGACATTTATCTCTCCCACATCCAGTGACATCTCACCACATTGTATCTGTCAGCCTCTGCAGGATTCATACCAGAAGCAAAGAAAACTAATCTTCCAGTGGCAGTATTTGAGGGGCACGTAGGTGGCAAAAGCAATTGTAGAGATTTGCCACCACACACAAACAGCACTACCAGGTAAGTCTTGCTACACAGCATTTTTCCGGTAGATCACATTTTCGGTGAATTCCCCTGTGAACCTAAGGAATTTGCTTACTATTACCTGTAGAAGAGTATGTCCTTGTGCAAATTTCTCCTAGCCAAAATATGCAAGCCCTTATTATGGTAAGAATGAGCCCGTTCCCTATAGGCATCCGTGTCTTTCTGCATGAATGTGTTCATTGACCTTTGAGGCCAGCAACATAATTTTGTGTGTGTGTATGGGGATGAGAGGAATGTCATTTCCTCCAGGATAAAACAAGAAAAAAAAATCAGTAAGATTGCTGCTTTTTACATATGGAAAGAGAAAGAAACAAATTTTTCCTGTCTCTATGAGTGCTGACATAGACACACACTATAGATTTAGAGTAACTTGTATGGCCATTTCATTTTCACATAGGAAATATAATTCAAGCAAGATTCAAGTGACATTTTCCAGCATGATGCTCAAGTTATAAATAATAATGGTTACCAGCTTTTTTTTTTCTAGATCAAAATGAACCCAAAATGATTCAAATAGATATTGCTACTCTAATTTAATCAGTTGGTCAAATAGGAGTGCTTATATTAGTGGCAAAAATCTGAAAAAAATATTTTTCACTTAAAAAAAAAATTTTTTTGTACATCTGGATCCTGGCTGTGAAAACAAGAGGTATCAAGATAAACAGTTCCTGTCACAGGTTTCCTTAATGAATCACACAATGTCTTATTAATGTTCTGTAAAAATCTTTCTAATTTCTTGGGACTGCCTTCCTTTCCTGGGTTTTGAAATATGTTCAGATGTTTCATAAGTAGCCAAATGTTTTATATATATGTATGTTTATTTTTTGTTATAGTCCTTAAAATTGGCTGTTTTCACATCCTCTGTGCGGCTTCTCAATATTCTTATTAGTATTAATTTGGTCTTCTGGTTTAAGTGACCAGTTTAAATAGCAATTTATGCCAGGTGAAGGAAAATAAATGAACTTCCAAAAGTGAGCAGGTACTCACTGCAAAATTGTTTAGGTTGGAGAATAATTTGATTTATTTACATGCAAAGTTGCGGACTTTTAGCAGCTTAATGGAACGGAATTGCAGTGGTTTTCAAACCATGTATAGAAGCAGTTGTCTCATTCAGTATGGGTTATATTTGGAAAGTTCGTTTGTACGTCACTTGTGTGGAACTCATTTTCCCGCAGCAATAATAACATAATGGTGATTAGGGGCGTAGGCCACACTCCCCCCGCCCCCCACATTCAATGTTGTCGAAACATTGTTTTACATTTTCAGAGAAAACCTGTAAAAAATATGGGTGTTTTTGTACTAGTAATCAAACAACACAGGAAAATAATAAAATTGAAAAGTTCTATTTTGGAAATGCTGGTGCTTGAGGAAAGCAGGTTTAATTAGAGGAGGATGAGGATGTAGGTGGAGACTGTTGTGGAAATTCTGAAGGGGACTCCTGGGCCCACTCAAGGGCTCTAGCGGTGCCCGGTGCTGGTTTGCGACTGTGTCTAATTTCACTTCACAATTGGAGACTCTCCTTCGCTCTTTATTACAGGTGTATCATGAATGCTTATGAGCCATAATTGAGGCCATTGTTTCTCTCTGTGCTCACACATGGAAGGAATTGCTAAGGGGAAAAGGATTATTCTAAGGTAACTGTGCAGGAGATAGAGGAGGGAGAAAGGGAGTATCGTGTTTGGGAGGGAAAAACAGCATCAACGGCAATGACCACAACCACCACCTAGGTTCCCTGAGGGGAAATAAATGGTTATAAATGGTTGTGAGAGGGAAAGATGAGCAGGCAGCACGTCCGGTCTGTGAAAGGAAGAGGTGTGTGGTTCAGACACATTCCCAGCCTGGACAGTGGATTTTCTCTAGAAAAAGCTAGGGAAAGGAAAGGTTAAGGTGGCTGGGTGTGTATAGGCTGAGTAAAGAATTCTTTCTTTGTCAGATACCCACAACTTTGGAAATGTCTACATTTTTTTTTAAGTGAGTTACATAATGAATGCAATGAGCTCCCTATGCTTGTCATGCTGTTTTAAAAATTTGTGATCTCAGTTACATATGTATGTATGAAACTGAGCTCACAAATTATCTGAAAATATATATATATAAATATATTTATATGATATAGAACTATTTACTTTGTTGTCACTGTCCTCTGAGCTCACTATTGAACTAGGCAGTAACAAATTAAGCACAATTAAATTAAATAAGAAAACTTGTTTTTTTCCATCCTAGCTACTTTGTGCAAATCAAAGAATTTGTTGCCCCACGGAATTTCTATAAGGGCCCTGGTTGCACATTCTTTCAAAATTTACGTTACCTAAATTTTGAAAAATAATATACTGTAAAATGTTAAAAGCCAAATTACTTTGTAAGTAGTTTGAAACTGTGTGTGTGTTTAAAAACAAAACTGATCCTTGGAATGGTATATGCATTTGAACAGAATCCTTAGCTGTAGATATACAAAAGGAATATTCTCATTTTATTCCACTTCATTTGTTGACCATTGTTGAAATATTGAATATAATTCCCTTATTAAAAATATTGAACATTTTTGATGGTGTGCTATGTAAAATGTACTATGAGTAAGGTCCTCCCAAGAAGCTTGCAAAACAGTTTGTATATAAATCCCACGAGTCAGATGAGAAAATTAAGCTTCAGAGATGTTACATAATTTGTCCAAGATTCCATATATGTTACCTGGTGGAGGGATTTAAACACAAATCTGCTTTATTTAAAATCCACTGCTCCTTACAGTGATGTTAAATGTGCTTTAAAATGGACTCTAATGCAGAGAGTACTTAGGGTGAAAAAACCCACAAATTTTCTTACTTAACATAGTTATGCTTACTTTGTTGCTGCCTAGTTCAATTGTGAGCTCCGATGACAGTGACAACAAAGTTCACAGTTCCATCCTCCATGGTCTGATGGGTCATTTTACTCCTTTTGTGATGAGATGTCCTCCAGCTCACTCTGAAAATCAGTGCCCTTGTTCAGAAGGAGTTCAAGTGAGGGAGCTCAGATAGATTTTATTACACAATTGTTACCACTACTGAAAAAACTTCAAACTTCATATCGCTATGTATGGCCAATTTTATCTTTCCACAGGAAAAATGACAGTGTTTTTGTTAGCTTAGAGATGTTGTTGCTCAATGGAGTTACACATTACTAAATAGTCACCAAGGTCATCTTTAATGTTTGGTTTCTTTCATTATTGGCTTTAAGTCGTATTAATAAACTTCCAGTTTACAATGACCTACTAGACATACATGTTTCCTCTGGTTCTTCCCAGAAGTTACCCTCCTTCTGCCCGAATAAACGCACAGAAGTACAAAAAGAAATAATCTTAATGAAGATGAGATTTTGAGTCAGAAATGAACAAGAGAGTTCAATAAATTTCTGAAAGACAGAAAGCAGATGAACATGGCTGAATGGACGAGAGGAGAAAGCTGCAGCCTGGAACACTCTACCACAGAGCCACAGATAAGTTTGAAGCCAGTTTTCTCTCAATGAAACCTGGGCCCAAAGTTAGTGCTTAATGGAGAGGGGTGGTCTGAGATTCAGAGATGAAAACAGAGGAATAAATTGAAAACCTTTATAAAAGCCAAATGTACCTATGGCTCCACAGGTAAGCAACATTTACCTCCAGGTAGAAAACAGATAAGTCTTCTCTAAAGAAACAGCCTAAAATATCTATTGAAAACTAAGACTTTGGGGCACTGAAGCTCTTCTCATTCCTGAACTCAAGAGATTCAGAAAAGAGTCAAGTCCCTACCTGAGATAACCTGCTCTGCCCCACATAGCACTCCTCATTGGAATTCTCACTCAGAGGCGAAACTTACAGGAAAAGTAATCCTGTGGATCTTATGACATAGGTAACCCACACTAGCTACCAATTTCTTCAATCTTATACACGAAGTATCACTAGGAAGGTACATACTAGTAATACTAAAGAGAAAGACTGAAGGAAACAAACAGAAAAATGGATCCAGGAAGAAACAGATTATTCAGGAAACAGCAGGGGTTTAATATATGCTGATGCAGGGCTACTCAAAGTGTGCTCCAAAGCCTGGCTGTCAGTACCCAACTATTTGTTACAAGAAGCTTGTGCCAGAATCTAAACCAGCCATGGCATTAAGCACAGTCTTGAATTAGCTGCTTGTTTTCTCTTTAGTTCTTTCTTTTTTATAGCAAAACTTGCTCCATGAAGACAGAAGAGCACTCATTTACATTGTGATGCAAGACTGGGATCTTGAATAGCACATCTAACATCCTGAAAGAGATTTGAGAAAATATGGCATCTGTGAATCAAGACATTATAAAAAGAAGATAGAGAATAAGAACAAGGATATTTTGATTTGCGATTATAAAAAATTGAAGTATTTGAAGGTAAACTGAAAGATATTCCCAAGAGAAACAGAAAGGCAAAAAGACAGAAATTATAAAAAATAATTAAGAAAGAAGCCAGCAACCCAGGAGGTCCAACATTCCACTAATTCATGTTCAGAAAAAAAAGAACAGTAAAAGAAGACAGAGGGAAACTATCAAAGATAATATAGAAGAGAATTTTCCAATGATGATAAAGGATAAGTTTTCTGATTAAAAGCATACTTGATTGTCTAGTGCAATGAATTTAAAAAATCCAATCCACACCTGAACACTTAACTTTCAAATTTTAGGAAATAAATAGAAGATCTTAAAATCTTCCAGAGTGAAAAACAGAAGGAATATGAGTTATCCAAGTGGATTCTAGAACATCACAATGCTCTTAATTTTCTGAATGTACCAAAGAAAATATACATATATGTAGATATACGTACATATATATATATATTCAGTATACAGTTCTATAGCCAATTAACTTTTCATTACATGAGGACAGTAAAAAGACGTTTTTATACCTGCAAGAACTCAGAAAGTTTACTTCACCTGCATCCCTTTTGAAGGATGTTACTTAAAGATATACTGCAGCAAAGAAAGGGTGTCTTCTAAGAATGAGGAAGAAATGGGATCGATTCAGGAGTATGTAGTTTAATTCAATAGAGAAGAGAAGGGAGGTTTGAGAATGACAACTGTACACAAACTCCTTAATAATCAATCAAGACTGGAGCAAGAGGATAGAAGGTTCTGGAAGGAAGTTTCATGGAAAAAAGGGGACTTGATAAATTAGATCGCATTATTAGAACTTGAAAAAACTTTGGCTACAAAAAAAGACAAACAGTATTTTTAAAGAAGGAAATAACTTCTAGGAAGAAAATATTTTCACGAAAATCATGATGAGACAATTGAAAATACGGTCATTTAATTCCATAATTGTAGCACAAAAAAAGAGAATCCATTTTTGTTGTTGTTGTTCTTATTGTTGAAGTTAGGAACATTTTTCATCAAGTCAATCCAGAGGTCATAACAGTTGAGCAAGAGAGAAAAAATTATATTTCTAGCATACTTATTGGCTCAGCAGTGAAAAATCTTTACATAGTCATAGTAATGTAATGCTTAATAATATTTTCCAATTTGTAGAGTCAGTCCATGGCCAGAGTTTGGAGGACAGTTTTGCATGTAGAACAGCATGTAAATGTTAATAATGTTAACAAAGTAAAAATGCAAGAGCAATAGACAGAAGGCCGGATATGGAAGGTGGGAGAAACGATAGAGGAAGAGCTAGAGGAGCCAATGTCTTTATCTGACAAAGGGGGGAATAAAGTGATATGATTGAAAGTGATACATCAGACTTCACACCAAGGCAGTATAAGTTCATATTTTGAAATATTCCCTTCTATTCAAATCATATAACAGTTCTTGACAATATGATTCCATGATATGCTCCCATAATCCCCCCTGAAAAGGTCTGGTTTCCCTGGAATTCAGAGATAGTGAGATGATCTAATCATCAAGTTACTACAGTCACTCCTATCCTGAACTGTGGTAGGCAGAATAAAGCACTCCACCTGAAAGAAAGATGTCCATGTCCTAATCCTCAGAATCTATTAATATGTTACCTTACATGTCAAAATGTAATTTGCAAATGTGATTAAGTTAAGAATATTGAGAGAGGAAGATTATCCTGGATTATCCCATGGTCCTAATGTAATCACAAGAGGGATTCCCTTATAAGATGAAAGCAGGAGGGTTAGAGTCAGAGGGAGAGATTTGAAGACACTACACTGCAGGCTTTTGAAGATGGATGGAAGGGCCAAGAAATTCAGGTGGCCCTTAGAATCTGGAAGAGTCAAGGAACTAAATTCTCCATTAGAGTCTCCAGAAGGAACACAGACCTGCTAATGCCTTGATTTTAGCCCAGTAAGACCCATTTTGGACTTCTGACCTCCAGAACTATAACATAATAAATTTGTGTGGTTTTATGACACTTAGTTTGTGGTAAATTTTTTACCACATCAATGGGAAACTAATATACAAGGCAATCTACACAGCCCATTAAGAGAATGGATTTTTACCATTTCTCTGTCCAAGGTTACTTTCAAGCATTGTGGTCAAAATGTGGTAGAGGCCAGACAATATAGATATGCAACTACATGATGTTTATCTACTCAGAATTTCTGAGTAGTGTTTAATTCTGGCCACATATTTGAAGCATCTGAGGTGCTTTAAAAAATATCATATGCCCAGAACAATTAAATTTATTAAATTAAATAAACAATTAAACAATTAAATCAGAATCCCTAGAAGTGAGGCCTGGTCATTAATATTTTAGAGTTGAAAACCAGTGGTCTACACTGATTCAAGGAAGTCGTTGGGAGACACAGGAAATGGTACTGTAGGCAAAACATCTAAAATGTGCAGGACAGCATAAGACCTTATTAATAGCCCACATTCTTCTCTTCTTCGCCTCATGCTCTGCCTCTAGATGATGTTTCTCCACCTGTAATTGCTATATGCTTTCCTCTGTACAATTATTAAAAAATAGGAATCATTTTGTCAAGACATCCAGGAATGCTTCCTGGGCAATTTTGAAACCTTATCTCAACTTGATCAATGCCTACTGAGATCTCATCTCGCCTTACTCCTTAAGTCAGAAAAGTGAAAAATATTCTCCAAGTTCTGCCGTCTTCTCTTCTCTATCTATTAGATCCTATTAATATGTCCTGTGTTTTCTAATTTTGTTAACTCATTTTATTTCTATCTCAACTGCATACTATCCCTCTATCTATACAACTGATTCTCCTTTTGAAAGTCTCCTCTGACTAGTCATTTACAAAAAGAGATAAAATTAAAAAAGACATAGTCACATTCAAAAGCAAAGTAAAGCTCACTGTTCATCTGAACCAGAAGAGAAATATAAAGCAGTAAGTAGGGCAGAGGTTGCTGAGTAGTGGGTCTGTTAGTTGAGGAATGAGGTTTAGCGACGAAGGGACTAGAGGAAAGGTCGCGCTTGAAATCAGAGACTAGAATAGGGCATCCCCTACCTAGAAAGTAAGCTGAATAGAATTGTAACAGATCACTGACTGAGATTAAGGTCTATATAAACTGAACTGAATTTCTAAGAAAAGGGTGAAGGAGACTCAACCTTGCATTGAGGCCTGGGTCAAGCCTCCCACTAGCTCAAGTATCTGAATTTGAAATATTCATAATTATTCTGCAGCATGGGAGTAACTTACTCCAACACAGATCGTATTCTGAGCTGAGGGCCCCAGGCAGGGAGCGATGTGTAGTCAACTGTAAAACTTCAGACAGAAATAAATGAAGGGAGAAATAGAGAGATAAAGCAAGAGAGAGAGAGAAAGAGAGCAAATTCTCAATCAAGAAAAGTCTGTAAATTATTATTAAAAACTAATGCCAACAAAATCAGAATCAAATACTGAGAGATGAATTGAATGCAAACAAAATGGAAATAATAAACTAATCTGAAAAAGACTTTACAAACAAACATATTTAGAATCTCAAAGAGGTAAAAAGATTGAATTATATGTACTAAAATAAAAAACAAACCCTACGAAATTCTGAAACAAAAAAATCATTAATTAATTAAAACAATTATTAAAAAATTTAAAAATCAACACTAGACAGATAGGAGAGAACCAATTAAAATGTTGGAAATTAATTTAAAAATTGGAATTAAAAACCTCAAGAAAGGGAAGCAATGTCTAGATAGAGATGAGAGAATTCATGATTCAGAAGATTGCATCAAGAATTTCATCCAGATTGCAACACAGAGTGACTAAAAGTTTGAAAAATATTAAAAAGCAGTTAAACGAACGAACATAAGAACAGAATGAGAAGTTCCAAGATATGTCCAATAGTAAATCCAAAAGAAGAAATAGAACAAATGATTAGGAAGAAATACTGAAGATAATATGGTGAGTCTTTTCAAGAATTGGAAAAAAACCATGTACACAGGTCCTGAGCAAAACAGAAATAAATCTCTATCTAGATATATTGTGATAAAACTGAAGAACATCTGTTATAAAAAGAAAATCTTGGGCCAGCCCTGATGGCCCAGTGGCCACCCTAAGTTCTACGCACTCCGCTTCGGCGGTTCAGGTTCTGTTTCTGGGTGTAGACCTACACCATTGGTTGGTGGCCATGCTGTGGCAGTGTCCCACATGCAAACTAGAGGAAGATTGGCACAGATGTTAGCTCAAGGAAAATCTTCTTCAGTCAAAAAAAAAAATCTTATAATTACCAGAAAGATGATGGATCGATTACCTACAAAAGAATGAAATAAAAGTAGCCTTCTCATCAGCAAAAATGCTTGCCAGAAAACAAAGGAACAATATCTTCAAAATGCTGTTATTTCTAGAAATCAATACACACCATACTGTTATTCAAGAGGGAGGACAATATAAGTGCATTTTCAGATATAGAAACTAATCACCCACACACCCTTCCAGAAAGAATTACTCTGGGCTATGTTTCACAAGAAGCATATATAAAGAGGCAAGAAATTATTACAAAAAAATAGTGGTCACTACAGAAATTGGAAAATTATATAAATAAACTTAACTAATTACTTTAAAAATAATTACATTCTTAATAAGGAAGATGCAATTAAAATTTAAGAATATAATAGGAAGGAAGGAAGTGGGGGTTCAAATAAAGTTTATTTTTACTTGAGCAAAAAGTAAAAATAATGAATGTCTTGGAATTTTTCATAAAAATTCACAGGTATTTCTGAAAGTGTATGGAACAAGAAATACAGGTTGAAACATTTTAGTTAAATTTAGATATTTAACCAATATAAGATTCAAACAAAATATAAATACCACATATTGGGACAAGAGAGAAAGGAGGGAGTTAGTGTCTGTGAATCAAATAGATAATCCAGAGAGAGAATGGATTCATTGAGTTCAAAGGGGTGCCTCCATGGAATGTGAAATTGCAGTTTGAAAGGGATGAGATGGGAAGGGTTTTTTTTTTTTTGTATAAACTCTGCCCTACTATTTTATTTGTTACACTTTTTTTTTTTATAAAAGTAAGAAAGAAACCAAGTCAATGTAAAGTGCTTGTGATAGCCAGGATGCATTTGCTAAAATCCAGCAGCACTTAACTGTCATTGATGTCAAAGGCATTCGTTTATTATGAAGTTGTTCTGTTATTAAATTGGCCACGCTTGCCTTTATAGGATGTCGTTTGATATGATGAGTAACAGAATCGTTTCTATTTCGTTTAAAAGCTCACTTTCCTGAAAACAGCTGGGTTTTTCTACAACTAAATATGGTTAAAATAAGTCCTCCAGTCTAATTAAGTCCTCTTGTTAAAATTAACAGAAGGAAGAGGAGAACAAAAGCAAACCACCAGGTTTAGGGCTAAGGTAAGGGCTTAAAGAAGCCAATGTTCTCTCACTTTCAGACAAAGAACTCTGAATGTAAAAGACTCCATCCCACCTACCTGAAAAGAAAATCCTTAAGAAAGACAAAAAAATTTTCCTAAATTTAGATTCTCTTTTGGGATTGGTCATAGAACTATTTGAAAGTCTCTGGGTTTCTTCAGAGAGAATTTTTAAAGCTATTTTATATGTTTAGTTGTTTTTGCCTCATGGTTTTTTTAGTAATGCTAAAGTAATTTAGACATAGCAAAAAAATTAAAAAGAACAGAAAAAAATTATCCATCGTCCCATCATACAATTTCAATTTCTGTGAGTTTTATTGTTGTATGTGTAATCTTCCATTCTCCTTCTTCTTTTTAATCACCATGCATGAGATTTTGTTTGGTGGCTTTTTAAATTTCCTTTTACGTAATTGTAATCAAGCTGCATATAAAATTCTGCTCTTTTAAATTAAACATGTGAAAGTTGTTCATCCTCTTTAAGTCCTTTGGAGAGCTACACACTTTAATTTTTCATATGTAACTTTTGCATTTACTTGTTCAATGAATATTTCCTGACATAAGCCAGACACTGATTGTTCTAGGTGCTAGAGAGAGAGAGAAAAAAAAATGTCTTCCCTCATGGAGCTTGCACTCTAATGGGGAGAAACTCACACTAAAGATAACAAATCGTAATTTATATAGTACATTAGAAAGTGGTATGCACTATGGAAGATGTATGTCTGATAGGGAGATGAAGGGTGCTGGGGCAAGGTTCTGATATAGGTAGGGAAGAAAGGAAGGAAGGCCTCACTGAAAGATGACATTTGAGCAAAGATGTGAAACTGTCAAGAGAGTGATGATCCATGTGGATATCTGAAGGGGGAGTGCTCCAGGCAGAATGAATAGCCAGTGCAAAGGCCTTGAGGTGGGAGCATGCCTGGCCCACACAAGGCAGAACAAGGAGGCTAGAAAGGATGGTCAAGGGGTAGAGTAGAAGAGCTTACTGATGTAATGGGTGTGGGGAGGCAGGACACGTAGGATCCAAAGCATTAAGTTCTTTGACTCTTGTTCTAAGAGAAATGGGAAGCCAAATTCACAGAAATTATTTTCAGTGGAAATTTGAACAAAATATTTAATATTTAATAAACTAAACTGGAGAAAATACTATATGCTGTATTGTAAAGAGGAAACTTTCAGGTCATTTCAGAAAAGGACTGAATGACCTGTCAATCTTTTACTTCTAAAATTGGACTCTGTACAGTAACATTCTATTCAAAAATGCTTTACGAAAAAAAAAAAGTAATATGAGTTTGTCACTGAGTTATGACTCAGCAGGGTATTATCTGCCCTTGATTTAATCTTGACACACTTGGTGCCAGGGCATTCTGACTGTGGTCTCTGCTATGGAATTCTCTGTTCAGGTTGTCTTTTCATTTAAAATTAATTGAAAAAGTATCTATTTGCTGCCATTTTCAACCACCTGAAAACACGGAAATGTATTGTCGAGTAGCCTGCAAAGTGTTCTTGGACTTCTCTTGTCTTCCTGTGTATTTCTTTTTTATTGATGCCATAAAAGTTTATAACATTGTGAAATTTTAGTTATACATTATTGTCAGTCACCATATAAATGCGTTCCCTTATCCCTTGTGCCCACCCCCCAACCCCTTCCTCCTGGTAACCACCAAACTGTTCTCTCTGTCTGTGTATTAGTTTATTTTCCACATATGAGTGAAATCATGTGGCGTTTGTCTTTTTGTTGATGGATAAACAGAGCAGTAAGATCAACTGGGTTTTGGCTTCATTACTAGGGTGGCAGCCATGTAATTCTTAAATTGTTATGCTTTTGGCATTAACGGTATTTGGGATAAGCAAATACACATAAAGAATCCACATGAATATGTTGCGTGGTAAAAGGGTTAGCCAGAATCCATTCTGTCTTTTATCATTGATACGACATTCCCTCACTTAACAGTTATAGAGTACTGCAGAAACAAAAATGAGCAATAATGTGGTTCCTGCCTTCATAGAGTTTAAATTAGCCAGTCAGTGTAGCTTGGTAAGTGCTATGATGGTAGAAGTACTAAGTGCTACAGGAGCATATAGAGGGGGCATCTTATCAAACTTTGGAAGTGCAGTGTAGGGCATGTTTCAAATACTTAAAGCACACATGCATGCACACAAAGACACAAGCTTGGCATTTGCCATTTTAAACGCCTAAGATGGCATTTTCCCATGGGGCTATTTTTCCTAGTAAGCAGGCCTTTGTAACTACAGAGTTGGATCTGGTCCTCAATCTAGAGAGACAATCAGGGGATGTCCTTGATAAAATACAGTGAACAGATATTTATCATTTCCACAGACTTTGCCACCTTTTAGATGATCTATTCCTTCACCTCATCAGAAACTTCCTACTCCTAGCAGAGCTCTAACCTGGGATGTAATTGCAGGAGCTATGACCAGATTTCCAGCTATTTGAAGTCAAGCAAATAGCTAACTTCACCATCTTGGTTACTAGCAATTGGTACAGCAATTGTATTACATGTACACGTCCAGTGAGTAACAGCCAAGAGCCATTTTGAATAGAAGCCTTAAAGTTCTGCAGAAAAAATAAAATTGACTGCCTCAAATAAACAGGTTGAACAAGCTGGGATTGGGATTGTCAATTCAGGTGTCACACCGGCAGCAGAAGACAAGCCTCTGATTTCCCTTTCCTTGCAGGCACTTTAGAGATTAGATGTCAGTCCCACTGTACTGTCCAATGATGATGGAAGAGTGTTCATGGTGATTTTTAGTTGTCTCCTTCGCCTGCAGCTGCAACCTTATTATTTCCTAATATATAGTGTTCTTATTTTAGCAATCACTTTTTACCCATAAAAAACCAATAACTTTCCCTTGCATTTTGCTGACAAGTAGTTAGGATTTTGTTTCAGCAAACTCATAAAAGTAGGAACATTTAATTCCCATGTCCCGAAGGAGAGAGAATGAGTCAAATACCAAGATGAAGACCCAACCCTTGCTGTGCTGGAAGGAGTTAGAGTAGGTTCATGCTTTTGGATAGAAATCCCTCTGTGTGCTACAAACAAATGCAAGAAGTCTGAGAAAGGTTCCGAGAGGAATGTCCAAGTGGAGCCCTGAAGGATGGGAGGCATTAGCCCAGGGAGGAGCGTGGAAGTGAGTTTCAGGCTGAGAACAACTTGTATTATCTGGAAGCTAGAGAAAACACGAAACGTATAAAGAAATGAAGAGGTTCCCATTCAGTATGAGTCGAGTGGAGAATGTGAGTACAGTATGGAACCACACACTGAGAAGGGCTGCGTGACCATTTGTAGAAATAATGGCTGTTAAATGTGTAGGTTTGCCCTGGAGAGTTGCAACTCATCTGAATTGTGATTATGGAAAATTTGTAATTTTCAAAAGAACTGGCAGAACTCACTGCAACCGTTTTCTAAGAGAAGAGAATGAAATCCAAATTTTAATCTTTGGACAGAATTTCAAGTCCCAGAATATTTTCTTTCACGGACCATCACTATGAATAAAGGGATAAATCTGACTGTATAACCTTCCAAATGTATTTCAAAGACATTTTATATAGGCAGGTCTACATACCAAAACATTAAAAATGTGACCTCTAAGAAAACAGTCTTAGGAGACACATTATATAAAATAAAAGTTGTTAATCTCACAGTAAACAAAATCTAATTGTAATATATTTTTTCTAATATTTAGATGATGCATTATTCTTCGTGACTTTATTTTTCTCATATTTTATATTTTCTGGAATCAGATTAATTTAGCCTTCATGTATTTTGAAATCATATACTAGGTCACCTCAAACTGATCCTTTTTTACTAAGAATATCATCTTAACATTTTCAGTGGAATGCACATTCCAGATAGTTGGTATCATTTCTATTTCTCTATCCTGTGCCCCTTGTTTGCCAGTAATATGTAAGTATATGATATTCACTTAGAGTAAAGAATAGTGCATTTGACATTGAGCTGGAAGGGTGGGCGGTGTTTCCATAATGATAGTAGGTTTCTGACACATGGCTTTAGTTATTTTATATAGTGGTGTATGCCAGAAAGAATGGGGCTCTAGAGACTTAGATCTAAGCTTAAAACCTAGCTCTTCATTTAAGACTAGAAACTCAGGAAGATTAATTGCCTTCTCTAAGTCTCAGTTTTCTAATATACAAGGGGAGTGAGGCCATCACTCCAGGGTTGTTTTGAATATTAAAAATTTAGTGAATGTATACTAAGTGCCTGCAACATGGTTGACTTAAAGGATAGTTGTTGTGACTACAATAATTATCACAGTATTTACATAAACCATTAATAAGTATTTGTGGAGAGATTGAGCAAAGAAATTAGAAGTCTGAAGGAAATATTATCTTTTAAAGAGATATGTGATGCTTTCTTATGAATAATTTAAATGAAATTAAGAGGAGCCTCCCGGTGGCGCAGCGGTTTAGTCCGCGCTTGGCAGCCCGGGGTTCGCAGGTTCGGATCCCGGGCGCCCGCCAACGCACTGCCTGTCAGCCACGCCGTGGCAGCGTCCCATATAAAGTAGAGGAAAGACAGGCACAGATGTTAGCCCAGAGCCAGTCTTCCTCAGCAAAAAGAGGAGGATTGGCGACAGATGTTAGCTCAGGGCTGGTCTTCCTCACACACAAAAAAAGAGTGAAATCGTCAAGTCAAATATCATATATCATAAAATAAAAGCTCAAATGCTTCCAATTACTCATGAGAATTTGCTGGGTATGTAATGGATAAAAGTGTAATTTCAAAGATTTTAACTTTTCTATAAAACCTAAAACATAGTTTTATTGCTTCTTTGTTTCTGAGAGTTTCTCCTTGTTACATTGTGTATTAAGCTCAGAAGTGTATAACACTTCCACTTTCATTGATTAAAGATTATAAAATGATGTATAAATCAATAAGCATAATCAAAATGAGTATATCCTATTCTTGATATGATGAAACATTCATTTCTAATAATATATAATGCTGTTATAATACATATGATATAAAGTAATAACTACATAATAAGTCATCTAAATTGTCAACCTAACCCCAGCAGGGTTGCTATGACCTCCATCATGAACTAGAAAGAAACTTGAGTTTAGATTTGGATGTAAGACATTGCTTTCTTGGAACAAGTTAGAGTTATTTTGCAGTGTTGAACGTGCCATGTAAAGAGCTATGAGGAATAACCCCAGAGTTAAGAGGATAGCTTTTTCTTTAGACGAAATAAAATCTATATGGCCTTGAAAATCAAGAGAACAGTCAAAGGCAAAGAATATGAATTTGCAATGGACAAATACAAAGGAATGCCAAAGAAGGGGGGAAATCTCAAATAAAATACAGGAAAACCAAAGTCTTCCAGATAAGGAACTGAAATTTATAAACTACAAAGTATATTCTTCTGTTTAGCTTTTTAAAAGCTTTATATTATGAAAAACTTTGTATATACACAAAAATAGGCAAAATAGTATAATGAACCCCAGTGTACTCATCATTCAGCTTTAATAATTATCGATTTCTATCCAATTTTGTTTTATACCCCAACCACTCCCTGCTCCCTTTTGTACATTGTTTTGAAGCAAATCCCAGACAGCATATAATTTCACATGTAAAAATTCAGTATAAAAGATGCTTTTTGAAAATGCAACCACGGTACTATATTTCACTTAACAATTACTAATAATATGTTAACATCATCATATAACCAATTAGTGTTCCAATTTTCCTTCCTGTCTCATATGTATGTATGTATGTACATATATGTAAATATATATAATTTACCTGTTTGAATCAGGATCTGAAAAGTTATTGTCCTTTTTATTGCAATTGATTCCTTTGTTCTCTGATATTTAGACCTAGAGCCTTGACCAGATGTAGGTTCATTCTATGTGTGAGTGTGAGAATACTTCATAAATTGTGTTATATATTGTTATATACTTCGATCAGGAGGCATATACTATCTTGTTCTCTCTTTCTGTAGTATTAGCAGTCATTGATGATCATTGCTTGTATCAGAAGTCAACAAACTATGGCCCATGGGCCAAAATGTCCTGCAGCCTATTTTTGTAAATAAAGTTTTATTGAAACACAGACACATTCACTCATTTTTGTATTTATGGCCTCTTTCATGCTATAATGGCAGAGTTGCGCAGACACCACACGGGCCTCAAGGCATAGAATATTTACCATCCGACCCTTCATAGAAAAAATTTGCTGACCTCTGGCCTAAATCCATTATTTTATGAAAATGATCATGTTTTAGTTATGTCTTTCCTTCTTCAGTTATTAGCTGGACTACTTCAATAAAGAGAAAATTCACCCCATCAGAAATTTGGTTACCCCAAAGTGCAGATTACACAGAAAAAGCAGAGTAAATATTTTATTTGCTAGTTTTAAAAATGAGTCGGTTTCCTGGCATCCTCCAGAGGCCAATGATGAGTTGAGGGATTTTTTTAAAGTATTATTAGGACTTCATTGATTTAAATATTTCAGGTGTATTTCAGTCCATTGCAAGTTCTGCACTTACTGATGCTAAATTGCCCCCCCCCAGTTTGGGCTGTTGAAAACACCAAGTAGGCTCCTGTGTCATTTTATTATTACCCTAGTAGTCTTTGTCTCCTTGCTTTGATATGACAAATTGTTTCATGCTCATCTTGTATATGTTCTGCCCAAGATGTGGAATGAGCCACTTCCTCCAAGGATCCTTGTATTCTTTCAGAGAAAAATATTAGAGACTGCTATGAGGATCCAGGGATTTTATTGGATCATTGTTTCTAGGATTTTTCAATAGACAGAGCTAAGAAATCTTTTTTTAATACATTATGATCACTTGTAATTCAAATTCAGGACTACAGAGTTTTTACTTAACCTCATCTATCTGATGTTTGTGTCCTAGTTCTCCTTTGCCAAATGTCTCTGGTTCTCAGTGACACTGATGTAAATACTTATCTGTTTTTCATTCATAATACATACAAAACAGTCTGAGAATAGCAATATCAATTAACTAAAGACATATTTTTTTTCTCCTCTAGGTATATCCCACTATATTCACAATTAAATATTACCCATTTTAAAATTATTTGGAATATTCCTGTTCTGTATTTTTCCACAAGCTTGACCACAAAGTCAGGTTTCGTATGTTGAGCCATTAGCTTCACTATCTTCTCTGATCACGGATTTTACTCATTGTTCTGGCCGGTCATCTTAGAGTTTTCATTTTTCACATCAAGTAGGACTAGCAAAGAAAGTGTTTGTGGTCTTTTGGTTCTCCTTGCCCCTCTCAAAAAACGTCTTCTTCCATGGGCATAACAAAGTCACCACTGAGCAGATGTCAATACAATGTTTCCTTGGAATACCTTTTTTCTTACACTGGGATAGCCAGCTATATTGGATAGTGCTGCTCATATTAAAATCAGTTGCAAGCTAGACATATAGTGGGAACAAGGGTACGTATGGAGATAATCTGGTATCCTTTCTTAACTGAATAAATTGGCTTTCTAGAATCCTGATCTACTTGTTCTGTGCTGCTATTTTTTAAAAATGTAGAAATGTGGGAAATAGACAAAAGATCTTAGATGGAAACAATAAAAAACACATATAATTTAGAATAGTAACAAGAGAAACATAATACTTGATGGACCCAGTGGTCTTAACTACTGCTCCAAATAACTTTTATTTCTCATAGTCAATACAACATTTAGGTAAGATTTTGCATATGAAAATCTTAATTCCTAGAAGTGAAATAAAATATGTCAATGTCAAGGTGGAATAATAAAATGGCTATTTAACAGCACTATGCATGCCAATAAATCACAGGGAATCTCTCTCTCCCTTGCTCGCTCTCCCTAGTGGGATAAACATGGTTTGTCACATTCAGAGAATATTGTATACTGCAGGAATAATCAGAACATATTGTTAGCTTCAATTTTCCATCATTTATTTTTCAGTGCCAAACAAAAGTAAACCTCACCACACAGTTTAGTCATGGGTAGCAAGAGAATTAGTCTTTTAACAGGAGCTGCTGTTTTAAAAAGTGGCTCTTAGAAGTAGAAGATGGAAGGAAATACTGCTCATATTCATGCACAATTGTTCATTGTGCTTACTAACACTATATAGAAAAGCCTCTTTAGAAAGTTTTCATTACTACGTAATTTGCATAATGCCCATATTAAAAATCAATGTACTATTTGCCTCTGAAAATACTGCAGCTGATCTATAAGTCAGTTTGAAAGAAAACTGAACTCAATAGACAAAGACTGATTCTTCATCCATTTGACATGTCATGCCAACAGATGGTTTTTTTGTGCACTCTGTCAGTGACTTAATCAGTGTCAAGACAGCCCCCAGCACTGACTCAGCTTTGAAAGCTCTTCTCACACTTAATCCTTCAACTTGTATATGTTGTAGAGACATTCAGATGAGGCATGAGAATACACATGATTTACAGGGTTCTGTCAGTTCTTGGATTTGTCACACATCAAAATCACATAAGCTGAATTTCTCCCCTATTACCATCTGAACGACTCAAAGAGTAAGTTGCAAAGATAATGCTTCTAATTTTTATCCAGAACTATTTATTGTAACTTATGTTAGAATTTTTATAAAAAGGGTTTTTTTTTTACACCTGTTAGTAAAATTTTATAGTAATTAGGTTCTCATGCATAGATGTTTGTGTATAGATTGTTTTCTTGCTTTTTGACTACTAAATATATGTAAATTAATACATGGGGTTATGTGAGTATAGGTTGAATAAGTATTTGCTTTATTCTATGGACCTTTTTGGAACCAAGTAAATTTAAAGGCTTTTGGCAAATACAGGCATATGAGCAAGTAGATTTTTATTTAAAACAGCATATTGCCTATGTATTTCAGATTAAAATAATATTTTATAAGGGAACACTGTGACGTAAAACTGAACAGGGTACATTTATTGGTTCAAAGTATGTATTGACTTGTGTCTCTCTAATAATTGACCCACGGATTAAATATCTTTCCTTCATCAGAGATTAAGACACCCATGACATAGGAAGAACAAAGGAACCTTTCTCTGTTCAGTGGAGCAAGGATAACAGGAGCAAATGAAAGGTTAATTCTATAGTATGAGATATAACTGAAGCATCCAGAGAAGCTAAAACAAACCCTAATATATTTCTAGAACTAATAGAAGAGTTCAATTATGTGACAGGATATAAAGTAAATGAACATAAATAAAAAAGTTTTGATATAGTGTTAAAGTTAGGGCCTTGTAATTAAACTACTTACAGTCAAATACTTTCTTACTAGCTATGGCATCATTGATAAGTTATTTAACCTCTATGCCTCAGTTTCCTCATCTATAAAATGGAGCTAACACTAGTAATTTCTTCACAGTTATGTTGTGAAGATTACACTAGAAATTTCATGAAAGCTGATTAGAATAGTAGGCAGCATGTAGAATGTGTTCAATAAATATTAGCTATCATTATATTATGCAAGTAATAAATCATCAGAAAATAAAATGAACAAACTATCTCATTCACATCAGAAACAAATATTGTGAAATACACGATCAACCTCAGCAAGAAACATATGGGACACATAGAAAGAACCCATAAAATTGTATTTAAACAAAATAAAGAGCAATACTCAGCATGTAAACATGATATTTTCCCCCAAATTGACTTAAAGGCATATCACAATTCTAGTTAAAATAAAAGGGAATATTTGGGGGAATCTGACAAGAGTATTTTTTTTTAAAAATTATGAAATAATACATGGGAAAAATAGTCATAAACTTAAGGGGAAGAAAAGGAGAGAATGAACGGATCCACTTACTGTGTAATTAGCGTAGTGTCATAATAAAGAAGAAATTAGAAACTAAAAGAGTAGAATACATAGTCCTGATGTATTAATTACATTGAACTATATGAAATTTAGTTAGTATTTAACTGTTTTTGACCTACAAAATTAGCATTTTCATTTGGTTCACTCTAATGTCTTCTATGTATAAAGGTAGCCTTTAAATGAGAGGAAAAAGATAAAATAGTCAATAAATAATGCTTTAAAAGTCACTGAGCTAGAAAAAAATCAAATCAGAGGCTTATCTTAAATTTATTTTGATGAGTTATAATTAAATATTATTTATTAAAGAATTTAATACAATATTTATCAAAAATTAATTTAATAAATTTAATTAAGAAATGAAATAACTTATTAAATAAATAATATTTTAAAAATAATAATTAAATGATAAATAAACACTTTATGTGTAAATAAACACATATATAGTATAGTAGCCAAACTCTTGTTTTCTGTAAGCAATGTGTGTATCTGACCGAAATGGTTAAATTATGGTACACCTATATGGTGGAAAATTACATAGGCAATAATAATGGTGTTTTGGTAGAAAATTAAAAATATGGAAAAATGCCCTTCATATAATGCTGGGAATAAAGCAGGATGTACTATTTTATAAATGACCCAATCTGGCATATATTTAGAGTAATTTATTTAGACCAATAAATTTATGTAGTAAAATCTATCCTTATAATACATATATTACAACCAAATGTATGTATAAATATTAGAATGTGGACAGTGTTATGATAATGATGAAATTGCTCAAGCATATCCTTAACTTTTTTCTACATTTGTTTTATATATTTTAAGTGGCAAAACATTGTAGATAGAATTTAAGTCACTTCCCTTTTTGCCTTCTTCCCTACCCTGAGGAAATCCAATTTTCAACTTAACGTTTATTATTCCCATACAGGCTCTTATATATTATAAAGGATTTATTCTTAAATAGTATAAGTCCTTTACATATTTTTTCAAATTTTATGTAAATATTATCATGATATAGGTATCTTTATTTATAGCTTTATTGGGAGATAATTTACATATCATAAAATTCACCCAAGTGTACAACTCATGATTTTTGAATTGTTTTAGAATTATGCAACCATCACCATAATCTAATTTTAGGACGTTTGCTTCACTTCCTGAAATTCCTTGAATCTGTTTGCAGTCAATCCCACTCCCACCCTCAGTCCCAGAAAATCACTGATCAGCTTTCAATCACTATATATTTGCTTTTCTGGACATTTCATATATACAAAATCATACAGCTTATAGCTAATACTTTGTCTCTGGCTTTAACTTAGTATGATTTTGAGGTCATCAATATAGTAACGAGTCAATATTTCATTCCTTTTTAGTATTGAATAGTGTTCTGTTTTATGATACACTACATTTTCTTTATCCCTTCACTAGGTAATCGACATTTGGATTGTTTCCAATCTTGCACTATTATGAATAATGCTGCTGTGAATATTTGTATACCAGTGTTTGTGTGGACTTAACGTTTTCATTTCTCTTGGGTGGATTCTTAGGAGTAGAATTGCTGGGACATATGGCAATTTATGTTTAACTTTTTAAGAAACTGCCAAACCGTTTTTCAAATATAGTGGCTGTATCATCATACATTCCTTTGAGCAACATATGAAGGTTTTAGTTTCTCCACATCCTCACCAACACTTGTTATTGTCTGTTTATTTTGTTATAGGCAATGTAGTGGATATGCAGTCAATATGTTGTGATTTCATAGGCATTTCATTAATGCCTAATAATGTTGAGCACCTTTTCATGTGCTTATTAGCTCTTCTTTTATCTTTTTTGGTGAAATGTTTGTACAAGTTTTACCAACTTTTTAATTTGGTTGTTTATTTTCTATTTAGAGTTGTGAGAGTTCTTTATATATTCTGGATCCAAAACCTTTATGAAGTATGTGATTTGCAAATATTTTCTCCTAGTCTTTTGGTTGTCATTTTATTTTCTTAAAGTCTTTTGACATGCAAAAGATTTTAATTTCAATGAAATTCAATTTATTGTTTTCTTTTGTTTATGGATTGTGTTTTTGGTGTCGTGTCTAAGAACTCTGCATAACCCAAAGTCATGAAGATTTTCTCTTATGTTTTTTTCTATTTTATAGTTTCATCTCTTTCATTTAGGTCTATGATCCAATTTGAGTTAACTTTTGTATATATGGTGTGAGAGAAGGTTCTAAGCACATTTTTTACATATGGATATCGAATTGTCCCAGCACTATTTGTTGAAAAGACTGTCTTTTCCCCTATGGAATTACCTTGGCACCTTTGTGAAAAATCATTTTATTTCTGAGCTCTCAATTCTGTTCCATTGATCTACATGTCTACCTTTAGGCCAATACCACTTGTCTTGATTATTGTAGCTTTCTAGTACATTTTTAAATTGAGTAGTGTATGTCCTTAAACTTTGTTCTTCTTTTTAAAAATTATCTTGCATTCTGTATCAGTTAGGGTTCAACCAGATGAGCAGAGCCAGTAGGAGATGAATATTAAGAGATTTATTATAAAGAATTGGTTTATGTGATTGCGGGAGCTGGCTAGGCAATTCCAAAATCTGTAGGGCAGGCACTCAGGAAAGGCAAGCTCAAACTCGGGCACAGATTGAAGCTCCTGTCTCCTTTCCATGGCAAAATTTCTTCTTCAGGGAAACCACAGCTCTGCTTTTAAAGCTTTTCAACTGATTGAATCAGGCCTGTCCAGATTATCTAGGATAATCTCCTTTACTTAAAGTCAAGTGATTGTAGGCTGTAATCACATCTACAAAATACCTTCACAGAAACATGTAGCGTTTGAGTGAATAACTGAAGACTGTAACCCAGTCAAGGTGACACATCAAAAAACCATCACATCTGCTTGTTTGCATTCTCATACACATTTAGATTCAGTAGTTGAGACTACTTCTCTGAATTACCAAGCCAACTTTTACTAGAAATTGCATCTCCAGATATTCTTTCCTAAGGAGAGGGTATTGACCACATTAGCTATAAAAGGTAGTAATCAAGTTATAGCACAGTTGTAAATTTATAAACTTACTTTCTGATATTTTGTTTTGTGTGAATCTGCATAGTGGAATTTGTGTATTTGATGTCTGATGCAGATTTGGGGCCCATCGTGTTAAAAAAACAAATCCTAGTCTGTATAAACAGTACTTTAGAAACTGCCAATATTTTCAATTTCTTACCCCTCTTCCTTCACTGACTGATAGGAGTGATCATCTACAGTTCTATTTCTGTCCACCAAATGACCTTCACTAATTCCCACAATAGCAAGTAAATTGGTGACACCATTTCTCACATGAAGACAACCATAAAAATTATTGCTACAGTACCGGAGAGTAAGGCATAGGAAGAGAATGAGCCAGAGGCTGACATGTAATACTATATACATAACAATACAAGTTTATTAACATTTAAATGAGGTATAAATTTAAGAGTTATAAAAAGGAGGTAGAGCTTCCATTCTAGCTGCTGGGTTCATGCATCCCTTTGGTTATGCACATCATGTCTTGGGTTTCTCAGTCAAACTTACACAGGTACAGTTTTGAAAGATGTGATCACAATAGGACAAATGGATCTGTGATTTCAAGAACTTATCACTTGGTAGAAGTAAAGTGTTATCTATCATAATTATGAAAAGCATAACTGCTGTCTGTTAGATTGTTTTTTATCTTATGTTTGTTAAGTGCAATGTTTAGATACACTAACAAGATAAAAGGAGGGTGATTAGAAGAAATGAGAAGGGCTTGCTATATTATTTATTTTTTCTGCATCTTATTTTATCTTTACTTCTGAGAGACGAAATGTCCTCTAATGGCTTCAATTATCATAAATATATTTCTTAAGGCTCATAATATTTGTCCACACTCCAATTTTAAATGGCTGTTGCACATCCCCATTTGTATCTGGAGCTGTCCCTCACACTCGCCATGTCCTGAAAGAAATTCATTAAGAAGCACACTTTTCTGACATTGTCATTCATGATAATGACATCATAATCCTTGTAGTTTTATGGAATCAAAATTTAGTCATCTTTGGCCCCTTCTTTTCCTCTACTGTCCCTATCCTCCTTTCATCTGTTCTATTAGTAACAATCTATCATATTTCATCATGAGAAATTTTGAATTAGCTGATCTCTGAGGGCCATTTGAGCTCTAACATACTATAATTTTTGTAATGAAATATTTTTTGACTATTTCCTTTCAAGTTAATTGCCAGTTTTATAACCCTTGTTCTGGACCTTCCATGCTAATCCTGCATTAAATCAATTTCCTCCTATCTAGTCTTCCCTTCTTCTAGCCTTAGCAACATCCCCGCACCCCATCCAAATTAATTCTGCATACTATCACCAGATTAGTAGCCATAAGACAATGCTTTATGTTTAATGTTACTCTCCAGCTCAAGGACCTGCAGAAGATCCCTAGTTTCCATCATAGCATTTCCAGAGATGCATCCTGGTTTGGTTAACAGTTCTCTCTCACTCTTACATGCACACCCCCACATGCCCACACACCCATACTACTCACCCCCCGCCATTCTACAGTAAAAAATATTTAGAAAAGATAAGAAGATTTAAGCACTTTTTTAAATGAAGAACTTCTTGGACTCTTTCATATGCTAATATCTAGAGGGAAATCACATAGAAATTCAGTATTTCCCAAATATATTTTAACTTTGTTTTTTTTTTTTTTTGCCACAGAGGATTTTGTGGCACCAAGTGTTCTAGGTAAAACACATGGAAAATTTTCTTCTGGAACATTAATTCTAACCTGGTCTGACTTGCCAATGCTCCTCATTGTTGAGCTCCCTTGTACATCTCCATCTTTTCTATGCTGTAATATAGGAGGATACTTATTGACATCCTCTGACAGATACAATTGACTGGATCTTTTAAGATACATTCCAACTTTTTTTGGTCTTTTGTGTATCCCTAGTGAACTTTTTCTTTGTCTTTTTACCAACCGTCAGCCTCCCTTGCAGCTAGGCACTGACCATGTGACAAAGTTCTAGCAGAAGACCCCAGGAAAAACTCTCAGAATTTGAATAAAAACACAAAACCTCAGTAGGAGAAAGCTCTTAGCCTTCAGTCGATCTCCCTTTTCCTTTCTGGAAGATGTCTAGAGTGGCTAGAGGGGCAGCAGAGATCTTGAGTTTCTGAGATGATAAGCATAAAGAACTGTAACTCTGAGCAGTGTTGGTTCATGGCTTAACTCCATTTGCCTGCAGCACTACTGGAATTGTGGAACATGGCAGCGCTTGCCCTAACATCGTCAAGCCTCTGCATTAACAGTAGCAACCTCTCACTTTTGAATTTGTTTTAAATGAAAAAAATGGTCCCTTTCTTGGACACGGTCCTGTAATAGGGTTTATTCTTATTTGTACCAATTGCAATCCTGACTTAGACACTTCCTATCATGCTGGACCATTGCACGTCTTTGTGCCTTTACATATATTCCTGTCCATGCCTTGAATGATAATGAGCCTTCTAATCAGCTTTCTGGGCCCTGCTCAAGCACTGCCTATGTCTAATGTTAATCTTTTTAAAGAACAGTTCTAGTATTTTATTATAAATGATTTTACCATATTTGGATAGATTTGGGGGTGTAATAAGCATAATTCTGATGGCACCATTTTTTTTTACCTTTATAAATATACCACATTTTTTGATAACTAAAACAGAATGAAATCATCATGTTTCATTACACACACATATATATATATTACACATATATTGTTATTAGTAGAAATGTTAAAGAGGATTAGGTATGACGATGTTTACTTATGAATTTTTGAAGTCAAGTATCATATTTTATTGTTGCTTTTTCATTTTCATGGGTTACTCATGTGAATGAATACCCAGCTTGTGTTCTAGAATCTGCAAATGAAGGTCAGAGGCCTAATGTGAATCAAACCATGTAACATCTCTTAATATTTTCCTCAAGGCTCAAGCTTCATTGATATTTATTATATATTCATTTATTAGTATTAAAATCAGAATCTTTTGTTGTGAATTTAACCCAGTTTAGTATGAGAAAAATTACACACATATTCTAGAATATTGATATATTTCTCAAGAGTGTTCTTTGGAAAAAAACATTTTATTGAAACAATTTAAGATTATTCACAAATCACACTCTCCTCCCTAGTATTGTCATTACATCATAAAGAATTACCTTCAAAGCAAAATTTAGAGAATAATCAAGTCCAAAATGGTCTAGTGAGTATATATGTGTGGTATAATAAGAAAAATATTTGATCTTTGCCCTCAGTTCCTGGCATGGAGTTCCTAAAACCCTTATAATTTCCTGAGTGAAAAGCATGGTAGGAGTGTCTTTTCGTCTAATGAGGTGATCCTTGGTGGGCTCTTAAATAGCTTTAGGATGGGGCTAGTCACCAGAAAGAGCAAGCCTTGATCAGAAGTTTGGAACTTTCAGCCCAACACATTATCCTCTGGGGGCTGGGGGGTAGGGGAGGAGGAATCAAGACTGAGCTCTATAAAAACCCTTGAACAAGGAGATTTGGGGAACTTCTGAGTTGGTGAACATATTCACTTGCCAGGAGTGTAGTGCACCCCAACTCCAAGACAGAGGCTCCTGCACTTTGGGACCCTTACAGACCTCACTGTATGTACATCTTCATCTGGATGTCCATTTGTATGCTTCATAATATACCATAATAGCGAGTATAGTGTTTTCTGAGTTAGTTAAATCATTCTAGCAAATTTTCAAAACTTGAGGGAGGGAGAAGTGTGGGAACTAACTTTGTAGCCAAGTCAGACAGAAATGTAGGAAACCTGGGGATATGATTGGCATCCAAAGTGAGGGCAGTCTTGTGGAACTGAACCCTTAAACCTGTGGAGCCTGATGCTAACTGTGGGTAGGTAGTGTTGGAATTGAATTAAATTGTAGGACACCCAGTTGGTGTTAAATAATTGGTTGGTGTGAGGTAAAACAAAAAAACTCTCAATTACATACCTTCCCTTCTTCCAAGAGATCACTAGAGATATAAAAAAAAAAAAAATTAACATCCATGGAGAAAGAACAAGAAAGGGTGACCTCAGTGTATCAAAAATTATGACAAATTTCTAAAGGTGAAAAGCAGATTAGGTTGGATCTACAAAGTAATTCATTGTCTAAAATACGCACAGTTAAGAAATTGTTGATGAAAATCAAAAGAAATGCAATGAACTTTTTTTTATACAGGGATTTTAATATACTCTTTGCATATTTCAGCAAGAAAGCAAGTGTAAAACCTAATGAGCACAAATTTTACAAGGTTATTTGCTTTCTAAGAAGTGTCCCCTCTTTCAAACTTTTGATTCAAATGGCAGGTATTTAAACTCCTCTTTCCTGCATATCATACCCAAAGTTGCTCTGCCAGCTTCTGAACATTACTTTCCTTTTGTCTTCTGAAATGTATACCCATAGCCAGCTTTGCAGAGCCCACCAAACGTGAAGTCAAGCGAATCTTTGTTTGGCATCCAGTTTGTCTGGCATCTGACATTAGCATTGCTAAGTACCTAATTGCTAAGTGCTACCAATTCAGATATTGCACATCATTCATGGACTCTGGCAACCATTTTATTTTAAAGGAAAGCAATAAGAAATATTGTATAGAATATAAGGTATAATGAAACATACATTTGGCTATATAAATGAGCTGATAGTATATATACACACACATATAGATATATATGTTAGCTAAAAGTCATTAAATATTGAAGCAGTTTTTGATTTAAATTTTTTGATATTTAGGCTGCATTTATTTAATTTTGCCTGAAGAAAAGGGCTAGGATTAGATTTATTCTCAAAGTAAGGCATATAACAGTATAGGAGTGAAGAAAACACTATGCACAGAGGGAAGTCACAAAGGAAAGGGAAAACTACAATCTAACATTATAGAATAACAAGTAAAAGGGGAAGATTTAAAAATCTGTACTATACATAGTGAGATTTGTTTGTCTAAAATCCTTCTGTACGCAAGGACCTGTGTGGACACTGAGAAACTCTCAAGGTTGCAAGTTTTAAAGACAAATGCATGTAGAGTAGAGCTTGCCTGAAAAGGTTCTGCGGAGCCTGGTGAAACGTGATTGACAAACAGTGCCGGGCCGTAGTTTAGTAGAAGAGACCAGTCTGCATAGGGTGAGTGTGAATGCGGAGGCCTGTAGGAGAGTTTGCTTCATTAAATCACACGTGAGCTGATGTTTCTGGAGGATGAGGGCAGTCAAATAAGGAAAAAATTCAGTTTGAAGTATGGACTAAGGATTTGAAATTAGAAGCTTTCGTTTTTGAATTATAGAGACAAAGTATGAGCTCTAAACACAATGTCAGTGTTCAATAAAAAAGAAAGAGAGAGGGGTGGGGAAAGGAAGGGAGGGAGGAAGGAAGGGAGCCATGCTTATTTTCAAGCATAAATATTATGTTTGGAAATCAGAGAAGGAAGGAAGGGAAGAAAGAAATAGAAATTAGTGAAAATGGTTAACTCCATGGCTTGGGAGTGGACTGGGACGTGTGCTCTACCATCTGTAATTTTCCTCAACCTTGCAGCACCCCTGGGGGCCATATAAAGTTTAGGTTTAATCTGACCTAGGACTAAAAGGGTGGAAAGAGGGTATAGACATTCTAGTAACTACATTTTTTGAGACTCTGACTTTTCCTTCTTTGGTGATATAAGAAACCCCTAAGAAATACAATTATATTTTAATCACCCTCTGAAATAGCTACTTGCTCACACAAAAAACTCATGTGGGTTATTGCACTAGTTAATTGTGTCTGTGTGGTTAATGCACTTCCTGGTGAATGTGGATGTTTTCTGCAGATGGGAAAATAGGATTTCTTTTGAAAACATTGCCCTGTGTTCTCAGAGGCATATTTGGGCAAAGGCAAATGTCATAACCCAAAGGTCTCCTACAAAAGTATGCACTGCCTAGAGACACTGCCATTGAAGAAATGTGGCACTGTGGACTGCCAGGAAAAAATTCAGCATCCAAGTCTGAGTGAGGATTGTTTTCTTTCCTCGTGTGTGAAACCTGCCTGTCAGAAGCCTTGCAGTGCGTGCACACATTTCACTATGAAAACAAACTCTCTTGCCTTCACCTACCACTTCCATCTCAAAAAAAAAAAAAAAAAAGAATTAACTAATAGAATAAAATTAGTATAACTCTAAATCTCGCACAGATGCTTATCTATTCTTATTCACTGATTATTCAACAATCATTTATGGAGGAAAAAAATGCCATCTAGCTGCTATGAAACTGGAAAGAATTTTAAGACCCAGAAATTAAAGCATAGGTTGAGAGATAAGACACACAGGGAAATCTGAAAAGCAAATGGAACTAGAAACAGCTTTATTATACAGTATGGACTAGTTTTCATATCATTGCTTAATCTGGATAAAGATGTGGATAAGATTTTAATGAGTGTGTATTAGCTTACTTAATATCAACTGATATAACAAAGAACACTCCCACCCCAATCTCAGTGGCTCAACAAAATAAAAGTTTACTTTTCACTCACTTCACAGACCCATGCAGGTCATGCAGCTCTGATCGATAGGTTTTGCTAAAATTATAGATAGGGATAATAAAATACAGCATCGACTTTCACTGCAGCATAGTCACTTAGCAAAAGTCTAACTCTTATTCAGTCTAATTCTCTGCCCCTTAATGTTGCCTGGCATTCATACTACATTCCTTTGGTCTATTGACTTGCCCAGATGATCATTTCAAAACTTTTCTCTCCTCCAATCTGTAATACCTTTTCACCTACCCTCCTTTTCAGCTGTTGACCCAGTTTTTATTTGACCAAGGAAATTTAAGCAATCGGATGGCAATTTCTACAAACTCCACCACCACAATTCCCACCTATGGCATCTGTATCCATATACTCTGCCCTCCTCCTGCTACTGTAGATGAGCAGTCCGTGTTCCTGCCTAAGGCCAATCCCTCAATGCTGCACTGGATCTTCTCTCCTACCTAAGGATATTATCCCAGGGATGCTTCCCTTTCTCTTCTATTTCATTTCTTTCCTCTCTCTACTGGATGATATCCATCAGAAATATGATTTTATTTCTCCCATCTTAAAAAAAATCTTCTCCTGATCCCAATGATGTCTTCATCTATTATCCAATTTCTTTGCTTCCCTTAATAGCAAAACTCCTGAAATCAGTGTGCACACTCACTATCTCCAATTCTTCTCTTCCTGTTGTTGCTTAAAGCCACTCTAATCAAGTCTCGTCTACATCACTGTCCCAAACCATTATTAATGGTTAATCTAAGGGTCAATTCTCTGTCCTCATCTTACTTTATCTATCAGTCAGTGTTTAACAGTTAATCACCCTTTCATTTTGAAACGCTGATTTTCAAACATTTTCCTGGACAGTAAGATCCTGTTGCTACTTTGACCAAATCCTATCAACAGTTCCTATTTCACCCAGAGTAAAAGCCAAATTCATACATGGTCCTACAAGGCCCTACATCATCTGACCCTCCAACAACTCCCCGACCTCATTTCCCTCTGTCCTCTCCCTTTCTCACTCATTTCTGCCCACACTGGAGTCTTTGCTGTTTCTCAAACACATCCTCATATGCTGTTCCTTCTAGGTTTTTGCACGGGCTGTTCCATCTACCTGGAAATTTCTGCTCTGAGAAATTTCTCATTCCCATGCTCCTTCTGTCTAAATTCACTTACTTAATGAGGCCTTTCCTGACCACCTTATTAAAATTGCAAACACCACTATTTTGCTTTTCTCCTTAGTAGTTACTTTCTAAAATATTATATACTTACTATTATGCTTATTTTCTGTCTCATCACACCAGAATATAGACTCTCATAGGCTGACATTTTTGTCTGTCTTGTTCACTTCCCCACCTCCAAATCCTAGAAAGGTGCTTGGGGATCTAAATATGTTTATTGCATATTAGAAGATGAGACTGGAAAGAAAGGCTGAATGTCAGGTTTTACCCATTAAAGGTTTTCAAGCAAGGTAATGGCATGATCAAAGTGTGGTTCTAGAGAGAATGAGGTCATGCTGGCATGCGGAATTATTGAAAGTGGAAAAAACATGGAGTCACAGAGAATAATTGGGGTTAGTAAAATTGTGCAGGCACAAAGCAATAAAAAAACATGCCAAAACCCTATCTTAATGTGTGGTCAGTTAGAAAGGAAAGCAAGAAGTTGAGAGACATTGTGAACAAATCCAGTAAGATTAGGTAAATGTGTGTATGGAGTAAAAGGAGAAAGAACTTTGGAGACAAAATAATTGATAGAAATAGGAAAGTCAAGAAGAAGAACAGTGTTGAAGTGAATGAAGAGAATAAAAATAATGATATGCATATTTTATGTGAAACAAAAAGGTCTGGTAGGAGCTGTCTAGCCGACTGGCCATAGTTGTGGGACTGGAGACAGGGAAAAAGCAGGGCTGGGAATGGATATGCTTGGGGGTTCCTCTGTGTAATGCTGTGAATTTACCATTTAGTCATTACTTAGGTTGCTAAAATTGGTTATTTATTTTCCTACGACAACCTAAGTTAGCTTGTAAGCCCCAAGGTGTGTTCAGAAAGTCTCAGTTTTCCCTGCCCCACACTGGGCTGAATGGATCTCTACGAGACCTCTGTCAGGCCCATCTCATAGTTACTGTCCACACACTGTCCACAGCTATTCCACCATCCTGCACCCTGTTGAACACAGAGCTTTTCTCTGAAGTTTGTAGTCTTCCCAGAGAGACATTGAATATTGGGTACTCTTGGTTGGCCTGGGAGATCTGTTACCTTCCTGCCCTGAAACTGGGCTGTGGAAGAGGGAACAGTGACGGGTGTAAAACCTGAGGCTCTCTCATTGAAGCTAGCACGTTTCTGCTCTATCCCTCATTTCTCTGTGACCATCTCCTTCTCAACTGCTTCAGTGCATTGTTGGAAAATTGGTGACTCTGTTCTTGTTCCAAAGTATTATTTTCATATAAACCTAGTTTTGTTCCTTCAGGCCTCTTGACATTTCAGGCCAATCCTTTTAGAAAATTTAAAATACTTTGTCTCTCTCAAAAAACTTGTTCTTGCAAGTGAAAGCCTTCGCCTGAAAATAATATTTCTGCTATGGACTTCAAACTCCATTCAGATCCTCATCTCACTTCTTGGTTCCAGGTTACATTCATCATCCCCTCAGGCAGGGAGTGGTGACTCTGGGACCAGAAGAAAGACACAAGGTCAAGAGAAACCTTGGAGCCAGTTCTGCATATTATCACATTACATCAACATTCATTCTTCTTCTCAATAGATGTTTCCCTTGTGGTCCTCCAGTTTCCTGAGGGTCCCTTCTTTTGTTATCTGAAGAAAAATCCCTGGAACATGTGCCGGACGTTCATACATGCTCTCCACACGTGTAGTGTGAGAGGACCAGTCTTCTTCTCAATATCCCTGCAGGTGCTTCCCAGGTTTTTGTTTTGTCCCCAGTCATCTCTGCTCTGTTTTCCTTTGCCCATGTTGTTCTTGATTCCGCAGTCCATCTTGCCTCCTGTGACTGTCTTTTTCTGTCCTGAGGGTAAAATATCACCCTCCTCTTATAATTCTTGACATAAACACTAATGGATGAATGATACATTAATGGCTGTTTTAGTAAGTTTGAGGCTGACTCAGTGAAGGTGTTGGGGAGGAGGATTTCGGCATTACGCAGAACAGGAAACAACTTAAGGTTGAATATTAGACTTCAATGTCTTAACCATATATCTATGGTTAACCATTTCTACCATAAGGAATTATTTCTCCCTTCCCTGCCCATCCCCCTAGAGCTTGGTTTACTGACGTCTTCTCAACCTTCTCCCCATGAAGAAGTTCCCAAATTTTTATCTAACTCATTCACAGAAAAAACTCAAAATTCCTATTTCTGCTCCCCCTCCCCCTCTTCTGTTTCCCTCCCACTCCCCTCCACTCCCTTTTTCATCCTCCCTCCTCCTCCTGCTCCTTTTTAAGCATAATTTAATCCCCTTACTTAAAACTTTTTCATCTAGGCTGTCTATGCCAAGGAATGAGGTTCTTCAATTTTTTAAGCACAAAAGACCCATTATTGTATTTTTTCCTGAAAAAAAAGAGCAGTTCTCCCTCTAAGTAGAATTCTACCTTACTTCTCTTATGTATGAATTACTTCAGTTACAGTCAACTTTTAAATTAACTATTTTATCTCCGTCTGAATAATATATATACATATATAATTTTTTCTCTGTATTAGTGCAGATATTATGGCATATTAAAGTAAGATAGAAATGTCCTTCTCCTTAAGGAGCAAATAGCCAAGTAAATGAATCTGACATATAAACAAATAATTAGACTTTTGCTTAATATGTGCTAAAGTAACATGAAAGACTACTCAGGGGCATAGGGAAAAGAATGAGTCCCTGTGCCTGGGCTGGGGAAGGAGGAGCCAAAGTGTGCTTCCCTCAGGGAGGGATGTTGAAAGAAATTCCTGAAGGATGAGGAAGAGTTTGTCAGTGATGGGTGAATCCTTGGATGTGGTTGATGTCTCCAAAGTCTCAAATTCATGTTAGGTGAAGATCTAGGGTTAAGAATTGAATTCCTGTCACATGAAACTAATCAAAGATTCCTGAGTTTGGAAAATTACTACTATTCATTAAAACTCAATGACATTTAAACATTTTTGTGAAAATCCTTTCAAATAACAATGAATAATAAAATATTTTGGCAATTAGGATTAGAAGAAAATACAGACTTTGTTATTATAACTGAATCTTGGTAAAGAGTTGCAGGACTAATTTAGCTTTATCTGAATATAGCTGTGAAAGGTCAGAGTTACAGGAATATCAGTTTTATACTGTGCACTATAAAAAAGATGATAACTCAAGACATGATAAGCAGTAGCATCTATTCTACTGAAATCTAATGCTTACTTATGATCAGTTCAACACATATTTTAAAGTACATTATGCAATACATTAAAAATAATGATTTTGAGACAAATTAAGCCATAATAGTCTCAAATCAGTTTGCCCACACAGTTAATATGTTGATTAATGTCCTGTTAGGCCTCAGACACTCATTTTTATCTCATTATTCAACCTAGTGTTTTCCCACAGCTATTGAATAAAAATGTAATTATTGCTCTAAATTATGTTATTATTAACTTTCACATGGTGTTTCTTGATAAACAGCAGCACAAATAAAGGACCATGAGGAGCAAGTAAGTTAGAATGAAAACTGGATATGTATATGGAACCACTCACTATTCTGTGTTTCAACATGGTGTTTCAGCATAGTATAGCCAATGCTGGAAAGAAGAGAGGGTAGTATTTTTCCTTACAGAATTACAATCAGGTGAGTGTGATATTAAGGGTTTTAAATATTGATGTCTCAGAGCTTGCATTTGTCAAGTAAAATGCAGTTGACAATAATTCCAAATATTGAATTTTGCTCTAAAAATCTGTGAATATAGGCAAAGTCTCTTCTTGTGTGCCCTTATTTATGGATTCTTGACAGAGTGATCAACACAAAGGTCATTCACCCCAATAATGCCATATTTTCTTCTAATATGTGAAGTTTCAAAAGGATCATTTCTTGGTGACCTTTACCTAAAACAAACACGACTTCAGAAACAGAGCTCTGGGATCAGATCCGCACCTGTGTTCTTAAATGGAATACTTTCTTCTTATATCTTGTCAGAGATATTATACAATGCAGAATCACAAAGCATTTTGGAATTCTCTAAAGATAATGTATCAATCCTCCGCTTGAGTTTTATAACTAAGATGGACCTTTTCAGAGTTATGCTTTTGACATTATTGTTATGCAAAATGGCATTTTCATGCATTAATCCCCACAAGAACACTGAGTGCTACCAAGTAATGTTATCACATTCAATAAAAGAGATTGCACCAGACTTTGATGGCTGCAGTTTCTTTGGCTTGATTATTAAAAAGGATAAAGTGTTAAAGTATTTCCATTTATATAGAAATGCCTGTATTTTAAGCAATCCTAACAATATGCCAAGAAGCTACTAATCTGATAAATAAGCATCAGGGCTGACATTCCATAGCAGGTGAGGCTCAAGGCCAGAAGGATAACAGGGTTTAATTGAGAAAAAGACTCAGTCTTTGCTGAGTCAATGTCCAGAGATTCAGCAAAGCACCATTGGCATTCGTCCCAAAGATGTAGAATAAGGTCAGCAAAATGGGAGTAGAATTAGATTCACAGAAGGGATATTTATATTACGTTAATTTAACCCAAGGCTAAGAGAGGTTATATAACTTGGCCAAGATCATGCAACTAGTTGGTGGTAGAGTCTATTCAAAAGACAGTGTGTGTGGGAACATCATGCATAGGAGGCCTGCAACAGCAATCAGAACTTAATGATAAGCACAAAGATTCAGGATCAAGCAGATAGCAAAAGACATAGTATGAGAGATCAAAATAAATATAATCCTTGGTGCATGGGGTTATAGTTAGGGTAACCATAAGCCATGCTCTGGGACTGTTGTCCTGGCATAATTATTAGCAGCCCTCATTTTATTCTCAAAATTTTCCAGAGTTGGACAATGAATTATATAGTGACCCTAGTTAGAGTGGAAATAGCATGAAAGTTTGAGTTCTGCCTCAAGCATTATTTAACTATACAATCTCATCTAAGAAAAACAAACTTCATGCTATAAAATGATGATAAGAGTTGAAGTTGGACTCCACTATCAGGGAGCCCACAGCATTTAAGGTCTCCTTGCCTCCCTCTAACTCTACCCCTACCCTTCCAACATGCAGAAACTTTTCTAGTCTTGGGTCAAAAAGTGCTTCTTATAAATCATCATATTCTTCCAAATACATTATCTTCTTCAAAGGGCTTTCCATTTTCCCAAAGACTTAAACTTTGAAACACAAAAGCTGGCAAAGACTTTCTATCACTTCTAATCGTTTCCTGAGCTAATAGCATGGAATGGTTTAGCTGATGAAACGTTCAGGGACAAAGCCCATGAGTTAAAATTTAAAAAATTTATCTGGCTAAAATTGTTTGAATTCTTCTTTCCTGATCTCTAGGATGCTAGAAATTCATCTCAGCATTAGGACTTGCAGTTGTGGGAAAAGTAGCTTCAGGAAAATATCAAGAGAGAATGGTTGCAGTTAAGGTTTTGGCATATTAAAATTAACTAAGCTGATTCGTTTGGGGTCAATTATGTCAGTTACATAGCTTCATATCTCTGTACAATTCAATGACGTTTAATTTGGTCTCTGTCTTCCCCCTCCCCACACAAAATATCCCCAATAACAATGTTGTAGAGTGTTTCTAATCATTTGTAGAACTTGAGCAAACTGGAGAACAGATGAAAGAGTGTGAATAAAGTGAGGAAGGGGCCGGCCCAGTGGCATAGTGGCTAAGTTCGTGCACTCCGCTTCGGTGGCCTGGGGTTAACAGGTTTGTGATCCCGGGCGCGGACAGACGCACTGCTTGTCAGCCATGCTGTGGCTGCGTCCCATATAAACTAGAGGAAGATGGGCACAGATGTTAGCCCAGGGCCAATCTTCCTCAGCAAAAAGAGGAGGATTGGCAACGGATGTTAGCTCTGGGCTAGTCTTCCTCACACACAAAAAAGAATAATAATAAAAAAATAAAGTGAGGAAAAATTTTCCCTGAAAAACCAAAAGTATAACTCAAAGTAAAATAAAACTCAATGTATATGTCTAATTAATAGTGGGCAATCTATACATACGAAAAATAAGACAACAAAAACCCACCTACCTTTAAATCCCTTAAACATGATGGAATTCTATTATCTCAATACCCTAACATTTGGACTCAAATTTGTTATTTTATGTCATTAAAAAAGACTTTTAGCCTTTTATGTCAAGATAAATGAAAAGGACTGACTGCTTCATCTGTAAGTATGTTATAAAAATCAATTTATATACTCAGTTTATATTAAAATAAATTCAATGAGCTAAGTTGTATTTTTGGTTACTGGACCCAAATATATTTCCACCATAGCATGGATTATGCCATTAGTAACTTATATGGTGGTTCAGTTCCTTTTTCTCTGAGTCAGCCATAAATTGTCATGAGTCCTTCTTCTTAGGGTCTAAAAGAATTTAGAGGAAGTTATATAAATGCTAAAACAAACAAACAAATAAATAAAATAATGATATTTTAGTCCTATGACCACTTCCCATTCCTCATTAGGATTGCTTATGTTTATTACACATATTGTTCCCTCGCCTAAAACACAAAAAAGTGTGGCTCATGAATAGGGGTGCGAAGTGAGAGATGAATACAATCTGCTCATAGAAAAAGATTGGAGGCTTGATTCTAAGAGACTTTCCCATTTACTTCCAGCAGAAGCCCAGATTCTGGGGCAAGACTGAAGGAATTCTAAAAAGAGTCATTCATGCAAAAACAGCACAGTTGATCTGTGCCTTAAGATCTGGTCACCTCACAGGTAATTCTTGTTCCCCAACCTGGCTTCATTGTGAATCCCTTTGAGCCCAACAGTGGATGGTAACTCAGATCCTAACCCCAGCTTCCTTTCTTTTACCTTGGCTTGAGACACTGGCTGGTCCCCACCTTTGTACTTGCACTGCCCATTTTAAAGTTATGCTCTGCCTACATGCTCTGTCAGTGTCTCCTCCTTTTTGACTCTGTGTCGCTTCTCTGTAATGTGAAACAAGAGGCAGGTATTTTTGTCAATATGGTGACTTTTGTTTTTCCTTTTTTTTTTTTTTGCGAGGAAGACCAGCCCTGAGCTAACATCCACTGCCGATCCTCCCCTTTTTGCTGAGGAAGACTGGCCCTGGGTTAACATCCGTGCCCATCGTCCTCTACTTTATATGGGACACCGGCACGGCATGGCTGACAAGCAGTGCGACAGCAGGCGCCGGGGATCCGAACCCGCGAACCCCGGGCCGCCAAGCGCAAACTTAACTGCTGCGCCACGGGGCGGCCCCAATATGGTGACTTTTGAAAATTAGTTTCAAGGCAACTTAACCAGAACTGATCCCAACAAGGACACATAGTGTGTGAGAAAGAGAGCACTCATCAAGGAACCTGGGATCAGATCCTGAGCCTGTCACCAAATAGGTGCCTGATGATGCAGGGAACACACACCCTCTGGCCCCAAAATGACAGGGCTGGGCTAGACTGTAATTTCTTAAACAGGACGTTAAGTGTATTTCTCCTGCACTTTTATAGTCACAGTACCTCACTGGGAGGTACCACCAGCCATCCTCTGAAATGGGGACTGAATCCCACAAGTTACAGGAGAAAAAAATACACAATTAGGGTGGAGTAGGTTTTCCTAAATTAGTTCTATCTACACATTATCATGGGATTTCACAGCAAGGAGATTAAACCCTGCTTCTCCCTGTTAGAAAAAACTTTTGGATGGAGAGACAAGGTGTGTCACATCAATAACATGATCGTACCTTGTCATTACGTCTCATCAAGAGGGCATAAAAAACAACCGTGAGGAGAGGTTCCCAATAAATCTTTGGTAAGTTTGTTTTAATCTATTTTTGCCCATCTGTGTTATTCATAAACCCAACTTTCCACAAATAGATAAAGTATGAATTCTTTTAAAAATACTTTTGAAGATTTAAACTTTGAAGAAGTAAGTCAACTAACATCCTCCAGCTAGGGCAAAGGGCCTCTTGGGCCATTTCATCACGTCTAAAAAGCTGAAGAACACTACAGGCATTCACCAGGACAAGGAAGAAAGTCTTTCTGAAAGCATATTGTCCTGTTGTCTGGCCAATCTTCCAGTAAAAATAATTCAACTATCTGATAGGGAAGAGAAAGCTAAAAATTAGGGTTTTAAAAAATAGAGGTGGTATATAAAGAAATATATTGTAACTAATTTTAGATTACTTAAGAGCATCCTCATGTTCACATAGTCAAAATAAGTGCAGAGCTTACATTTCTTTTGATGCCTACTAAGTTTCAAATTAGTCTAACTTTAATGTTACATATCCTTAAAATTGATATACAAGCTACTGAGACATGTGAACACTGCTGGGATAGAGTTGAATTATTTGAAGTCCATTATTGAAAGAGTAGTCTTTTGGCCTGCTCTTTTTTATTCACCTGGAGTTGTCATGTAGTTAAATACCAATCTCACTTATTACATACAATTTGACTTAATACTTGGGCTTTTTAGCATGTACTAAAAAGGCTTATCTCTTGTTTGTGTCAGGACTGTGGACATAAGTGTCAAAAAAAGAGACTCTTTCTTTTGAAATGCTCTTTTGGTCACAAGCATTGTGATGAACTTAAGGGTAATTATCTTCACGCTGATATTTGAACTCCAGTCATAATAACTTCAGGAAGAGTTAGTTTTCACTTTCATTCTTCACTTGTCCAACACCTGGAAAGAGGTTTCCAGAGACCTACTGTCATGCTGTTAAAAAATAGTTCCAGAAGACTTCAAGCTGCTTCACAAAAATCAAATCCATTCTCAGATGAAGATTTTGAATACTTGAGGAAATAGAAACTGCAGACTTGAAAGTAATGTAACAGAAACAATAATAATCGTTTGAATGCTTATGTTTTTGCATTTTAATGCGAGATGGCTTTATAACCACACCTACTTTGTTTAAAATATTTTCATACATATAGTCAAATTTCTTGATTTCTCTCCAAATGCACATTTCCAGATAGCCTGGAGCAGTAGTTTCCAAGCATAACTACATATCAGAATCCAAGACAGATTTTTTTTAAATATAGATTTGAGAGGTCCATCCCATATTTGCAGGTTCATAAGTCCAATGCCAATTTTAGATCAAGCGTTTGAAGATCACTCTCTAGAATCTCTCTAATGTAATATTCTTATACTCAAATGCATTTAAAAACTAAATCGTCTTTTTCATACCTAATAATAATTCTCTTTATATTTTCCTTTCCTATCAAAGATACCACTAATCCCTTGGTTTTGTAAAATTCATTATACTGGTACCCTATTTTTTTTCGGTCTCTTTCTAACTGATCTCAAAATCTAAATCATTATAACATTTAATGTTTTACTTTCTACAGTCATGATTAGACTGCTCCTGTTTAAAACAACCCGAAAACCAAACTAATCATAAAACCAAAATATTACATAAGATCCATGGTGACAGTGAATCCCAAGATTCTGGGCAGAAACTGGAAGAAACTGCAGATCAACAAAGGAGGCTCTGTTGAGTAGATATGGAGATTCAGTCCAAGGCAGCAAGACTATCTTTAATGTCTCAAATAGCTGCCTGGGGACACTGGACCAGGAACTAGGGCAAAGATCACTCCACTAGACATGGACCACTGAAGACTCATAGTGGCAGGGATGCTAGAGAAGCAGTTTAATTAAGTGGAATAGTTTAATTGAAATGATGATTGGGTAAAAGAAGCAAGGCTGTTTCTCAGACATGAAAGAATCCTGGGTATACCTAGCCAGCCACCCCTCATAGTGACTTTATACATACATGTAGATGTGTCCACAACATAGATAGCACCAAGTTCTCCAGCCATAATTACTCCTGGCCCAAGCTCCATCTTTGTGTCTCCCACACTTAGCTGGATCATAGAACTAGCAACAAGCATTTAAATGTGAGCTGTAAAAGGTTTCTAACAGTATCTAAAGAGAGTGGAAAGAGATCCAAGAGAAAGCCATTTTCCCTGTTTCTGGATAAAAATCTTACTATTTGTGAATAAATAAGTATGGGTAATTAAGTAAAAAAAAATCAACTAACAAACAAAGAAATAGGGTTCTTAAACTAGTTCTCTGGATAATAAAACGTGAAGCATTGTATCCATGAATTGGAAGACCAAACACATATGAAAAAAGAGTTCTTCAGGAAACAGTACTATCCAAACTATGGCCACTTTTAAATCTCCATGAATACAACATTAATTAATTTCTAAAACCAAGAAATGCATGGTGAGACGACAGGTAGAAATGAAGAGGAAACCAGTTGAGAAATATGCAAACAGAAATAAAAACAGTTAATGGGATGAGTATGGAATAGTTTAAAACAAAATAGGCAGACACATACATTGAAAATATAAGCAGTAATGAGCAGACTCAATAAAAGAAATAAGAGAAAAATTGAAGAATTCGAAAGCCAATCAATGAAGATTAAACACATGGATATCTATTTTTTCTGCATACCCTGCAGAGGAGATCAAAACAAATAAAACAGAAGTTCTATTCAAAGATATAAGAGAAGAAAATTTCCCTGGACTTAAAATGCACACTGGACACCAACAAATATTAGTAACAATAGTTAGCTACGTCCTGATGGAATATTGAATATTAAAAATACATTTTTATATTACAAATTAAGAAAACGTCCAGGCTGAATGAAAGAAGTTGTTTACACAATGGAAAAATTTAACCCTTAGATTAGTCGTTGGAACATTAATTGTCATAGGATGACATTCAGAGAGCTCTGAGTTAAAAGGGTTTTGACCCAACCGTTCCTTACTCAGTTTAGTTGGTTAGCAAGTCATTAACGTATATGAAGGGAAAAAAGGTACACCTGTGGAAACACATTACAGAAATTTAATAGTAGTGGAAAACTTAAATATGCTGGATTCATTTTTAACAGATCAAACACATAAAAGGGATTTGAATAATATGATTAACTTTATTAAACTGTTATATTTGAAAAATAAAATACACGTTTTCTTTCCAAACACCCGTGGTAGATATTTTTATAACTGATCATCTACTAGATTTTAAATAAAATCTCAATATATTAAAAAGAAAAAGCAAACTTCAACACACCAATTTCCATTAAATCCATGCAATAAAACTAAAATTTAATAACTTAAAGCAAGAAAAATATAACATAACTACTTAGGAATTAAAAAATACTGTTAAGGGACCAGCCTGGTGGTGTAGTGGTTGAGTTCTTGCACTCCGCTTTGGCGGCCCAGGGTTTGCAGGTTCAGATCCTGGATGCAGACCTACACACTGCTCATCAAGCCTTGCTGTGGAGGCATCCCACATACAAAATAGAGGAAGATGGGCACAGATGTCAGCTCAGGGACAATCTTCCTCAAGCAAAAAAGGGAGAATCAGCAGCAGATGTTAGCTCAGGGCCAGTCTTCCTCACCAAAAAAAAAAAAAACCTGTTAAAATAATATTTGAATCAAAAGATTCAAAGGATATCAAAGCTGGTATAACAGATCACTTAAAAATCGTGACAACGAGAAAACTACATCACAAGTTATAGAATGTGTACAAATCCAAAGTCACAAGAACATTCATAAAGTTAAAACATAATACAATTACAAATAAATATATTATACTATAAATAATTATTGTAATTATATTATTATATAATATATAATAATATATAACATATTATATTGTACATAATAATACTTCTAGATAAACAGAACAATGTAAAGGCCATATGAAGAATATAATAACCTCAGAGAGAGTAGTATAAAAATTGAATATAAATAAATTATAGAAAAACCTAACTGATAAATTTGAGGCCAAGTCTTTGAAAAGATTTAAAAGAGTGACAAATGTCCAATAAAAACCCTTAGCAAAAGTGAAAAAGAAACTATAAATTTACAGTGTTCCAAATTAGAGAAAGGATATAAGCACTGATGTTCAGAAGATCTGATATTTGTAGGTGAAGATTATGCAGAATTTCATAACAATAAATTTGGAAATCTTGAAGAAATGAAGAATTTTCTAAGAGTATATGTATTAATATAACTGACAGAGAATTTTAACCAACTATATTATAGCTTAAGATAAATCTAACCAAGAAGAATTAAAGTTGTGAAAGAAATACTCCCAAGAAAGGAACTGGACTGAGAAAATTTTAAATGTAATGTTCATCAGACAATCAAGAATACATTAATTACTAGATTTTTTAACTGTTTCCTGCACATATACTAAAAAAGAAAGGTTTCTGAAGTTATTTTATAAAGTCAGTATAATTCTGAATTTAATCTGAGAAATTTAATATGCAAAAATGTCAAATGCAGATCACTCTCGCTTATGAATATTAGCAAAAATCTAAATATTTACAAAATCTGTTCATCAATATAATGGCCATTGGATATGTCAGATTTATTCTAAGGATGATAGGATGGATCAATGTTAAGAAATCAATAATTCATCGTATCAAGAGGTCAATGGGAAAAATACTTATTGTTAACTACACCAATACCAGAAATATAATGGATGAAAATACAACCATTATTCATTAAACACACACACATAAACACCAAAATAAGAATAGAAGAAAATCTCAATCTATCTCAATCTAAAAAACAGCATCATGCTTTAAAAAAAAAGAAATGAAATCAGGAGGAAGACATGCATGATTAGCACCACTATTATTTAACATCATCCTAGAATTGTCTAATGCAATTAGTCAAGATCATAAAATTAGAGATATATTAAAAATGTGATTGCTATGTTATGATTTATGATTCATATGATGGCGTATATAGAAAATCAGTTAATTAAGGTGGCAAATTATATACAGCAAAAGCAATCTTAGGCAGTAAAAGAGTTTGCATTAAAACTATGCTTTCAATCAAAATACTTATGGTTTGGGGGGTAACATGACAAAATCATTTTATAAAAGAACTGTTAAAACAGTCTTTGAAAATTTCCAGGAAAAATATAAGCAAGAAGAGTGATGATGGAGGACTTGCTCTGCTAGTTAGTGCAACACATTATAATGTTCAAACAATTAAAAACCTAATAACTAATCAAATAACTAATAACTGGTGCCAAAATGAAAAGGTAACTAACTGGAATTAAAAAAAGTTTGTATGTATTTTGTGTGTGTGTTTGTATTTATTTCTCAAGCCCTTTTGAAGTCTCAATGAATTTCGAATTGAAATATTTAGTAAAAGACTTAAAGTTGTACATCTCTTTTGATCCAGAATTTCACATCTGAGAATTTAGCCTTAGGGGAAAAAATCTGATAAATATATCAAAATGTGTATAAAAGTGAAAATAATAAGGAATTCATGAAATAAATCATGGAAATCTAGCAATGAATACTCTATAACCATTAAAATAATGATACAAACTATAGTTTTTGAAAAGGAAAGATGTTTACTTTTATAAAGCAAGTGTATTCCAGTCTGATTCACTTTTGTAAAGATAAAATCAGCACACACATTTTAAAAATGTCTGAAAGAGGCGTAAGTGTGTTGGTGATAATGGAAATGCTTTATTTTCTTCTCTATAGTTTCATATACCTTCATACTAAGAACTTCTTAGTCTTAAAATAATAAAAATAATATTGATATTGGCATATTTTGAGAGTAATCAAGAAATAGTTTTCCTGTCCCTCCTTTCTCCAGCTCAATCTTTAACTTCTTTCAACATATTTCAAAAATGCCTCTCTAGTATTCTTAAGATGGAAGTGGTAATAGAACATGAAGGGGAGGCCAGAACAGAGTAATATGACAGGACTTTTCTCCTGAGCTCATGTGAATAACTACTATCCCTGGATATTCCTGGAAATATCTGGAGACATTTAATGAATAAAGGTGATGCAATGAAATAGGTGGGAGCTTAGAGATATTGGGGTCCTGATGTTAATATCACCTTGACTACTCTTATTTTCAAATCTTATTTATGTGTGAGACATCTAGGTCATTCATATATGAAAGCTATTATTTCTCCTAATTGCAACCCCATGCACTAATTTTAAAAGAATTTCAAATCATCAATATATAAGTAGTTATTCCAATTGGACAGTGTAAAGCAAATGTATACTATAAACGACAAAATAATTATCTTGACAAAAAAAGGTAACTAGACAGTTTAAACTCCTGGATTAATGGGGCTGGGGCTGGCCCTGTGGCTGAATTGTTAAAGTTCTGCATGCTCCACTTCAGCGGTCCAGGTTTGTGAGTTCAGATCCCAGGTGTGGACCTACTCCACTCATCAGCCATGCTGTGGCAGCAACCCACATACAAAATAGAGGAAGATTGGCACACATGTTAGCTCAGGGCTAATCTTCTTCAAGAGGAAAAAAGAGGAAGATTGGCAATGGATGTTAGCTCAGGGTGAATCTTCCTCAGCAAAAATAAATAAATAAATAAATAATAATAAACTCCTGCATTAAAATCTTCAATACAGAAGATATACATGCTTATCTTTATCTTTTTTAATTGCTCCTGGTAATAGGTTCAAGCAATAGGTTCAAGAATGAAGAAGAAAGGATCATCAATGTACAGTTGAAAAATGATTAAACCAAACCAATCCTAAATTTAAGAGAATTAAAGTCCTCTTAACGAGCCATAGTGGTAGCTGAATTACCACTGGTTCCCTAAAATTAGACCTAAATTTAAATAAAAATAAGACTGATCACATTTACAAAATATACATTTATCAAGCTGCATTTCACTGCCTAAAGTTTCATTGATATGTTATTGTAAATGCTGAATTAATCTGAAAAAGTAATATTCAGAATGATGTGTCAAAAGCAGGCATATTTTGAGAAACCATCTATAAGAGTAAAATAAAAATTTCTCAAATCAACAAGTCTAAAGGAATGTTGATTGAAATGTTCAAACTTTTTCTTAAATAGATATTATTGTTTATATCCTGATTATAAAGGTAATATTTGTATATTGTTGAGATTTGATTTTGAAAATAGAAAAAAATAGAAGAAAAATAAAAATCTTTCATAATCTCACAGTTCTAAGATAATTGTTATTAGTATTTTGTTTTCCCTCCAAATCCTTTTTCTTTTTGGAAATATACCTTTCCCCCCAAATTGAGATCATACTCTGTGCATTGTTTTTATCTTGCTTTTTTTCATTTTATGTTATATTGTAAACATATCTCCAAGACATAGAGAATTCTTCAAACACATTGTGTTTGTTTCATCCTATTCCAATTTATGCATGTATCATAATATATTTAAACACGTCCATAAAGTTGGACATTTACATTGTTTCCAATTTTTTAGTATTAAAAATAATACTTAGGGGCCCGGCCCAGTGGCATAGTGGTTAAATCTGCATGCTCCACTTCGGTGGCCCAGGGTTCGCAGGTTCGAATCCCAGGCACGGACCTATGCACCACTTATCAAACCATGCTGTGGCAGGTGTCCCACATATAAAATGGAAGGAGATGGGCAAAGCTGTTAGCTCAGGGCCAATCTTCCTCAGGAAAAAGAGGAGGATTGGCAACAGATGTTAGCTCAGGGCTAATCTTCCTCACCAAAAATAATAATAATACTTCAATAAGCACCATTATACATATATTTTTGTCCACATTTCTAATCTTTTCCTTAGGAAAAATTCCTGGAAGTGAAATTTCACACTAGAAGGATAAGAAATTTCATAGGTTCTGGATACAATTTCTTTCCAAAAAATTTGTATCAATATACACTGTCACTTACTAGGTACAAGTATGCTTAACAAGAACACTGGAAATTTAGCCTTTTTTAAAAATGGATTTTACTTTGTACCAAAAACATATTATAACATCCATAAAAATTTTCATAAGGTTATTCATTCCACAGCAAAGAGAATTTTTATAAGGAAAAGACCAAAGAATTTCTATTATTTCCCCCAAACAACTCATTTCAATTTCCCTTTGAGGTAGTTCAATCTTCCCATTTTTCAGATGTCAATTTTCCCTCTTTTTGGTTTTCTTTAGTCCTGGAGATCTCTTCCAAAGAGGTTACATAAAGCCTGAACTAACTGTCATCTTCTACATGTGATTTACTATTTCCTACAATCAGGTATTATAAACTGTACTATCTGTATCTAAACCGTGCTCCTTACTAAAGAAGGCTCCTTGACGTGGTAGAAAGAACATGAACTCTGCCTTGGGAAAAGAGTTCTAGGCCCTCTTTTAACACAGAGACTAAACCCTCTGAAGTTGAGCTTCCATATTCAAAAGCTAATCATACCATCTTACAGGATTACTGTGAAGATTGGAAAATGATGAGAAGCTACCTAGAAACTAATATTAATTAGCTATTGGACACTGTTTTTATATCTGAGGTATGAGTAAAAGAGCTAAAAGTACTAGTTATCATTTAGAACTAAACTAATCTACTGCCATTCCTTAGGTAAACTGAATGGTTAAAATGAGTTGTACTTACAAGGTGAAAACTTGGATGGACTCCTGCAATTCAAAATTCTTTCACTTAGGTCTTTTAAAGGAATCTTTGTCCAGGAGAACAACACAAATTAAGCAGACACTTTAACAAACTAGACTTTATTACTGAATCACGTACACCATTCCTGCAAAGGTGGTTGCCTGATTTTATGTTAAGTTCTGTATCAAAACTTCATTGAAACTGATGTGTATTGCTTTAAAAAGAAGTCTGTGCCTATCAAATTTCCTCTAACATAACATAGTCATGTAAAAAGCAGACAGGTTTTTATATTCAATTCCAGATTCTTCTCGTGGTCTCTAAAAAGTTAGACAATATAGGGCCTACAGTTTTTCTCTGGTGGCTGGAAGACTGGAATGAAAGAGAGAGATTCTGAGCCACACAAACTTAAAATCCAGTAGATTTCAACAACAATGGCATTCTTAATAAGTTTTAAGGGGAAGGAAAGGGATCGTGAATAATTTTGGTACTGTCTTGTCTTTCATCAGTTGCTGCCAGTCTTTTGAAAGATTTTCTATTTTTGACCTACATTCAGACAGACCCTGCTGTTTGACAAAGCTTGTTTTCAAGTCTGATTCACAAGAGCATTGCAGGGACTCCAAGGCTTGGAGGTAATTCTCCTAGAAATATAAAAGTTTCTGTTGGATAATTAACCACTGCCACAGGAAACTTGAAGCACCTAGAAATCTGGCTTTCCAGGACAACATCACTCTATTGGTAGAGTTGAGGAAACAAAGCCCTTATCCCAGCATGCTCTTCACTGAAAACTGAAGTCAGTAGCCTGTGGGGCTGTATCAATGGATCAGTGGGACACAAGAAAGCTAAGACAAACACTGGGAAACAAGATGCAATTACTGTGTGTCTAAACTAACTTCAGGCAACAAGATACTGATGTCTGAATGAACCCTGCAAACAATTTTTTTCTCAAGTTTCAGTTGTACAATGGTGGACTTATAACCTGAATATTTGGTTGCTTAAGATTCCTTCTTTATGACTCTATTTCTGAGTGACTGTGCTCTAATTCCTTTCCCATCTCTCTAATGTGCAAGGTCCACTTTAAGTGTCACCTCTTCTTTCAATGACTGCCTTCTCTGAATTCTCATTTTTTATATCATTTAAATATGAATGGGATATTTCATCTTACTTTAATATCATCATAATTATTTGGGGACACGAATAGATTATCTTATCACCAGACAATAGGCAAATTAATGTTTAGTAAATCACACACCTAGGATTCTACACCATTAAAGTATAAGAATGAAATTTTGAGACTGACATTCCTTATTTTATGACCAGTGTTATAAATGTTTTCTCCATAAGTCTCCAAGGAGATGCCTTATGTTGGAAGGCTCTGGTTAACAACTAGATGCAACCTTTCCACCAGAGAAATTTCTCTTTTATCATTTTAATATAGGGTTTTGATGTGAGATTTCTTTTGAAATAAGTCTGCTCTAGACAAAATGAATCTCCAGAAGCCATCACCTATGACTTTTACCAGTTTCTGCTGATATTTATTTCTATATTTCTATTCAATAGATGTGTACTGCTATTTAAACATTTTCAGTTTTAGATATATTACCAGTCAGAGTCCAGTCAGGAGACAGGAATCACACCAATTGTTTCACCAGAGAAGAGTCAATAGAAAGAATTGTTAACCAGGTATAAAGAATTTTTAGCTAGGTAAATGCAAAGGCAAAAAGGAAAACTAAGTTTTCAAAGAGGTGGTGACTAAAAGAAGCTGCTACCAACCCTAGGTCTTCTGGAACAAAAGGAAGAAGGTAGAATATTTAGAAGTTTGAGAGAGGGTCCCATAGGGCTGGGACTCAGACCTCTGGGGAGAGGTGCCAGCCAACTGGTGGTGGCTCTGTGGGTCTCTGATGGCCCGCGCAGTATGACTGGTTCCGTCAGTGAGGGTAAAACCACAAACTGGATTCAACTGAATGATATGCTGTGGGTGAGGTGAGAATATTAGTTATTGTCTTCCCACTGTGTAAGAGGAAGATTTAGTTCTCTTACCTTCTCCACCTCTCCATCCCCCTGCCTGCCTCCTGCCACTCCTTTCAACTCCTGCCACACCCCCATATACACAGCATACACACGATATAGTTGTATCATTATCTTAGTGTGATCCAGAATTTCAGTGTTTACATTACTCTATGTAAATATATTCACAGCTGAGCCACACAATGGACTATGAATTACTTATGAGCGCAACATTTGTATTCCCTGGAGCTAATAATTTCTTGGGAGTTTTGTTTGTTTGTTCTCTTGCTTGCTTTTCAGTGTTCTCACTAATGCGCCTTCAGACTCTCAGTAGAGAGGCTCAACAGATGACATAACTGTCTTTTCTTCGATTCATCCCTATGAGTCCTCTCACTCCATCTGGACTGGGTGTTCTCTAGTCCGCAGCACTGCTGTCCTCCTAGTATCGTCTGTCACCATTGCCACCTCTCAGTGTGGTTCTGCTTTTCTGTGTGCCCTAGGTTTTATTCCTTTTGCTGGATTTCCTCATTTTTAATGGAACACATCCTCAAATAATTATATTAGAAAGGGTACATGGCAGGCAAACTTTTGAGAACCTGAATATCTGGAAATAATATTTATTTATTTAATCCCTAAAACTAATTTTCAGTTTGGCTAGATTGAGATTCAATGAAATTTTTGATTTAGATTCAACAAAAATTTTGAAAGCATTCTCCCTAGTCTTCTCATTTCCTGTGAGGTTGTTGAATGGTACCATCTCAATTCTTGATTTTTGTATGTGACTTGTTTATCTCCTCTGGAAGCTTCTGACATCCTTAATCTACTAATAACATTCTGAAATTTCATGATGATATGCACTGAGGTGGTCTTTTTCTCCTTCTCATCTGTCTTCAGTGGATTTTTCAATACTGAAATTCATGATCTTCGGTTCTGGAAATTTTTATTATTTCTCTGGTAACTAGAGTTCTCCATTTTATTTGTCCCTACCTCCTGGAACTCCCACCTTCCACATATTGAACCTCCTAAAACAATAATGTAATTTTCTCTCGTAGTTTGAATCTTGTCATTTTAGTCTAGTTTTGCAGAGATCTTTTCCACTGTATCTTCTAACTTTTCTATTTCCTTTGAAACATTTTTTATCATGTTTTTAATTTCCAAGATATTTTTTGGTATTGTTTTCTGAATATTACTTTTACATTGTCTTCTTTCATGGATTTTTAAAATCTTTCTACAGCTCATAATCATACACTTTATACATTTTAAAAATTTCTCTATCTACATTTGTATATATTTTTTTCAGCTCCCTGTTTCCTCTGTTTTCTGTTTGTTGGGTTTGGTTTCTGTTTTCTTCTCTAAGGTTTTCATCAAATGTCTGGGCACCTTTGGAGGTTGATTAATATTTAAGAGCAAAGCACTTAATAGCCGATTAGAATCTCTGAAATCCCTTGGTAGGCTTCACTGGAGGGTCACCGAGTAGGACAGAGCCGTTTTGTTGGGAGTAGGTGAAAATCTTTTCTCTTGAACCAGTCTCCCACTTGGGACAGCTGATACGGTTCTTTGAGGCAAGTTGGGGGAGCAGGGGCTCACATTGGAATCCAGAGTTCTATATGGCCTCTCCCCAGCTCCCTAGCTCCCCATGTCCCCACTCCAAAGAAGGGCTTGGTACCCAAGGTTCACGGTCTGGTTCAGCCTTTCCTTGTACTAAACCTCTAATTATACACGAGCAGGAAGAGATGTAGATTATGAGCTGATTTATGCAGGCTTTCAGACTATCCTCAGGTTTTCAGCCCCACATTCTCCCATATGGCAATCCCAGGAACCTTTAATTCCTGAGACTTTCCTGCATACTGAGACACAAATGGGATTCCTCAATACCCTCTCAAATTATTACCACTAGTACGTTTGCTTCCCAACTATTAATATTTTGTTAACATCTCTTTCTGTTATTATTGTTTCTGTTTTCTTTGCCTTTGTGGGTTTTTGCTTTATCCCTCTACTATCATTATAGCAGAAGCTTTGGAGGAACAGGGTGAAAAGTAAATATTCAATCCACTATATTTAACAGAATTCCCAGTTTGATGTATTTAATGATCATTGTTTTATTAAGTATTTCTGTTTTTTTATTAAGTTAATTTTAGAAGTTTATGTTTTTTACCAAATTTTCAAATGTGTATATTGACAGAGAGGTGTTTTATATAGTGTTCTTGGATGAATTACTAAGTCTTTTCTATATTAACAGTTATGACCACATTTGCATGAGTTTCTGGGCTCTGTATTCTGTTCTGTTGGTCTATAATATATCTGTTTTTATGCCAACACCATGCTGTTTTGATTACTGTAGCTTTGTAAAACCTTTTGAAATCTGAAAGTATGAGGCTTCCAGCTTTGCTCTTCTTTCCCAAGATTGTTTTGGCTATTTGGGGTCCTTTGTGGTTCCATATAAATTTTAGGATAGTTTTTCTTTTTCTATGAAAAATTCCATTGGGATTTTGGTAAGAATTGTATTGAATTTGCTTTGAGTAATATGAACATTTTAACAATATTAAGTCTTCCAATCCACATGGGATGTCTTTCCATTTATTTGTGTCTTCTTTAATTCTTCTTAGCAATGTTTTGTAGTTTTCAGTGTACAAGGCTTTTGCTTCCTTGGTTAATTTTATTCCTAAATATTTTGTTTTTGATGCTATTATAAGTGAGATTCTTTTCTTAATTTCCTTTTTAGATTGTTTGTTGTTAGTGTATAGAAATGCAACTGATGTTTTTGTGGTGATTTTGTATCTTACAACTTTACTAAATTTGTTTATTGTTCTAACAGCTTTTTGTGTGTGTGTGGAATCTTTACGGTTTTCTATATATAAAATCATGTCATCTGTCAACAGAGATAATTTTACTCTCCCTTTTTGATTAGGATACCTTTTACTTCTTTTTCTTGCCTAATTGCTCTGGCTAGATTTTCAGTACAATGTTAAATTGAAGTGGCAAAAGTAGGCACCCTTGTTGTGTTTTTGATTTTAGAGTAAAGGCTTTCAGTTTTTAACCACTGAGTATAATGTTAGATGTAGGCTTTTCATGTATGACTTTTATTATGTTCAGCTAATTTCCTTCTATTCCCAGTTTGTTGAATGTTGTTGTTTTTTTTTTTTTTTTATCATGAAAGGGTATTAAATTTTGTCAGATGCTTTTTCTGCATGATTTGAGATGATCATGTTATATTTATCATTTGTTCTATTAGTGTGGTTTATCACATTGTTTGATTTTTATAGGCTGAACCATGCTTTCATAGCAGGTATAAATCCCACTTGGTCATGTTGTATGATTCTTTTCATGTGCTGTTGAATTCAGTTTGCTAGTATTTTGTTGAGGAGTTTTGCATCTAAAATCATCAGGAATATTGGCCTGTAATTTTCTTTTCTTATCGTGTCTTTTTTGGGCTTTGGTATCAAGGAAATTCTGGCTCCATAAAATCATAAAAAAACAATTCCCCCTTCTTCAATTTTTTGGAAGAATTTGAGAAGCGTTGGTGTTAATTCTCTTAAGTATTTGGTAGAATTCCCCAGTGGAGCCATCTTGTCCTGTGCTTTTCTTTGTTGGGAGATTTTTGATTATTTACTCAATCTCTTCACTTGTTCTAAGTCTGTTTAGATTTTCTATTTCGTCATGATTTAATCTAGGTGCATTGTATATTTCTAGGAATTCATCCATTTATTCTAGGTTGTCCAATTTGTTGGCATATAATTGTTTATAGTAGTCTCTAATGACCCTTTTAATTTCTGTGACATCAGTTGTGTCTCATCTTCTGTTTCTAATTTTATTGACTTGAGTCTTCTCTCTTTTGTCATTAGTTAACCTAGTTAAAGGTTTATCAATTATATTCGTCTTCTCAAAAAAACCAACTCAGTTTTGTTGATTTTTTCTACTGTTTTCTAGTCTCTATTTCTTTTATTTCTGCCTAATCTTAATTATTTCCTTCCATCTGCCAACTTTGGGCTCAGTTTGTTTTTCTTTTCTTGTTCGTTGAGGTGTAAAGTTAGGCTAATTTAAGATCTTTCTTTTTTTTTAATGTAGGCATTTATCACTATAAACTTTCCTCTTAGTACTGCTTTTGCTGCATCTTCTAAGTCTTAGCATGTTGTGTTTTCATTTTCATTTGTCTCAAGATATTTTCTAATTTCCCTTTTAATTTCTTCTATTGTTCATTGATTGTTCAAGAGTGTGTTGTTTAATTTCCACACATTTATGAATTTTCCAGCTTTCCTCCTGTTATTGATTTCTAGTTTTATAACATGTGGGCAGAAAAGATACTTGATATAATTTTTATCTTCTTGAATTTTTTGAGGCTTGTTCTGTGGCCTAATATATGATCTATCCTGGAGAATGTTACATGTGCACATGAGAAGAAACGGTATCTGTTGCTTTTGGATGGAATGTTTTGTATATATCTGTTAGGTCCATTTGTTCTGTAAGGTTGTTCAAGTCCAATATTTCCTTACTGATCTTTTGTCTGGACGTTCTATCCATTTGTGAAAGTAGCATATTGAAATCTCCAACTATTATTGTCTTGTTGTCTATTTCTCCCTTCCGTTCTGTCAATGTTTGCTTCACGTATTTGGGTGCGCTGATGTTGAGTGCATATATATTTATAATTTTCATACTTTCCTCGTGAAGTGATCCTTTTATTATTGTATAATGTCCTTCTTTGTCTCTTGTGACAGCTTTTGAATTAAAACCTCTCTGGTCTGGTAAAAGTATGGCCACTTCTGCTCTCTTTTGGTTACCATTTGCATAGAATATCTTTTTCCCATCCTTTCACTATCAGCCTTTGTATGTCCTTAAATCTAAAGTGAATCTCCTATAAACAGCATATAGTAAGATCTTGGAGTTTTTTTTTTTAATCCATTTAGCCTCAGTATGCCTTGTGATGTTTAATATATTTACATTTAATGTAATTATTGACAGGGAAGGACTTAATATTGTCATTTTGTTAATTGTTTTCTATCTGTCTTATAGCTTTTGCTTCCTCTTTTGATTCCTTGCTCATTTTCTTTTTTGCATCTTCTATAGGTATTTTCTTTGTGGTTACCTTAGGCTTACATAAAATATCTTATGAATATAACAATCTATTCTAAGATGATAAGAACTTAACTTCAATCACATACATATATTTTACACTTTTACTTTTCTCTCTCACACATTTTATGCTATTGATGTCACAAATTATATCTTTTTATATTGTGTGCCCATTGATGTATTTTTGTAGTTACAGTTATTTTTTTATTCTTTCGTATCTTAATTTCTAAACCAGAATTGAGTGATTTATGCATCACTGTTACAGTGTTAAAGTATTCTCTATTTGTCTATATATTTAACTTTACTAGCAAACTTTATACTTCCATGTATTTTCATGTTGCTTTTTAGTGTCCTTTTGTTTTAACCTGGAGGAATCCCCTTAGCTTTTCTTTTAAGGTAAGTCTAACAGTGATGAATTCCCTCACTTTTGTTGATCTCAAAAAGTCTTTATTTCTCTTTCATTTTTAAAAAGCAGTTTTGCCAGATATATTCTTGGTTGGCAGGTTTGTTTCCAGCAGTTTGCGTATATCATTATACTTCCTGCTGTCCTGCAAAATTTCTGCTGAGAAATCTGCTGATAGTCTTACGGAGGGGGTTCCCTTATACATGACTAGTTAGTTTTCTCTTGCTGCTTTCAAAATTCTTTCTTTTTCTTTGACTTTTGACAATCTGATAAAAATATGTCTTGGTGTGGATTTCTTTGGGTTCACCCTAGTTTAGTCTTTTGGTCTTCTTGTAGCTGGCTGACAATTTATTTCCCCAGATTTGAGAAGTTTTTAGCCATTATTTCTTTAAATCAGCTTTCTATCCCTTTCTCTCTCTTCTCCTTCTGGGATACCCTTAACATATATATTGGTCCTCTTGCTGGTTTCCTATAAGTCCCTTAGGCTTTCTTCACTTTTCCATTCTTTTTTCTTTTTGTTCCTCTGACTGGAAAAATTCAAATGATCCATCTTTGAGTTTGCTAATTCTTTCTTCTCTTTGATCAAGTCTGCTCTCAAACTTCTCTAGTGAATTTTTCTGTTCAATTATTCTGTTCTTCAGCTCCAAAATTTCTGTTTGGTTCTTTTTCATATTTTCTATATCTTTGTTATTCTGATATTGTTCATGCATCATGTTCTTGAGCTTGTGGAAGATTTTTATGATAGTTATTTTGAACTCTTTTGAACCATTTTATGATGATTAATTTGAACTCAAAATCAGTATTTTGAACCCATCTTTAGGATCAGTTTCTAGGAATATATTTTGTTCTTTTGTTTGAGCCATGTTTCCTTGGTTCTTTGTGTGTCTCATAACTTTGTGTTGGAATTCACACATCTGAAAAAACAGCCACCTCTCCCAGTCTCTATGGACTGGCTTCATACAGGAAAGAACCCTCAATAAAGTCTAGCTAGTGATTCTAGGGGCCTCTGAAACCATTTTTGGGGGCATGCAACTTCTCTGGTCTTGTGCATGCAATTTCTCAATTAAAGAGGCTTACTAGTTTCTTTATCAGGAGCTTGTGATCTCTTGCTCCCTCTGGTGTTTGTCTCCAGCACTGCAAGTCTCTGGTTCTATAGCAACAAGTCATCCTGCTTTTCCTTGTTCTCAGTGGTCACCAGGCATGCAAAGTATGTGGGCTCCCTGTCAGCACCCTGAGTTAGGCAAGATAGGTACCAGTCCTTTGGACAGCCCTTCAAAAAGCTGGAATGCTGGACACATGCTCCACTTATCTCCCTCCTTCCCAAGGGGGAAGCCTCAAGTTCTGCACATTCTTTCCATTGTACCGAGCTATGCCAACCACAGCAAGCTGTTCTCTGCTCTTCTTTGTTCTCAGCATCCCCAGACATCTAAACTATGACAGTTCCATCAGTGCTCCTACTAGGTGAGGTAGAAACTAGTCCTTCAGGGAGCCCTCCAAAAAGCTGAACACTAGGGGCCGGCCCTATGGCCTAGTGGTTAATTCAGTGCACTCTGCTTCAGCAGCCTGGGTTCAGTTCCCGGGCATGGACCTACACCACTCATCAGCGGCCATGCTGTGGTGGCGACCACATACAAAATAGAGGTAGATTGGCACAGATGTTAGCTCAGAGTGAATCTTCCTGAGGAGAAAAGAAGCTGAAGACTGGATGTATACTCCACTCTTCTCTGTCCTCCAAGACAGAAGTCACAAACTGGGGTGCTCTCTCCTGCTGCTGAGTTGAGCTAGCTTGTGGAAGGAGCTGACATGGGTAAAGTAAAATTGTTCTTCTTACCCATTTCAATGGGACTGCTCTTGGCTTCGTGCTTGCCTGGGGTACTACAACTTCTTAACTGGTTTCAGCTTCACATCCTCTCAGGTTCAAGTCCCAAGAAAAAGAGACATTCTCTTCCCAGCAGCTCTCACACTTGCCCTTACAACCACTCTAATTGGAGAAACTTGGGCCCTGAGCCCACCTGTTTACCAGTCACTGAGGCCAGGGGAACTGACTGTGCTGATTGATCTAAGTCTAGGTAGTATGTTCCATCCCTATAGCTAGGGGATGGGATCCCATCCAAAGGAGTGCATTACTGCTCCCAAATTGTCAGTATTTACCAGAAATCAGGCAGTGGTTGTTAGAGGACCAAAACATATATGTGTCCACCTCAGTTATCGTCAATAGTTGAGAAGCTTTTACTGTTAAAATATAGTGTCTGTTAGCCTCAAATGTCTCCTACTTCTGCAAGAAAAAATAAGATTTATAAAAAATACTTTTGAGCTGAGGGAAATGAGAGTATTCAAAATACTCTTGGGATGATGTTGCTCTGGAAGCACAGTGTGAGGCGGTATTACGAGTCTAAATTGATGCCTGCCTTTTATTCATGTGAACGAGGATACATGGACGCGCAGCAGTTGAGAAGGAGGTGTGAGGGAGGCTTAGCTTGATTGAGAAAGGTTAATTACATGTGAAATGAGGCTGGGATTCAGAGGATGTTTGCTCTAGATTTTGTGTAATGTTATATTAACACTGGGATTCTCTTTATTCTATTAACAAAATAAACTCATTTTGTTTGGTTTCATTTTACAGTTCTTTAATCCCACTGAACATTTATACTATATTTAATTTTACTAAACATTTGTGGGTAGTAAAATACCTATAGAATTAAGCAACTGTAGGATATTAAAGACACCCAGTACTTACAGAGATTTGATCTGCTAATTAGCCACACCAATTTTATGGATCATTGGATCTCACTTAAAATGTATTGTTATACGTTTATAATCTTTCCATAATGAGCTTTTATTGAGTGCATGGACCAACATCTGTGTGACATACAAGAGAACTTCCCTTCCCCCACCTAAAAAATGTCTTCACAGACCCAGTAAATAACAATAACATTCCATTGTAAATAGTCCTCTTGGCATTATTAAATGGCTTATTTGGGACCACAATAGAAAATGAAAATACCTGAGGAGGGAATAGTTAGAATGATATCCAAAGAGGTTCAATAAAAGACTAGAATGGAGAGGAGGAAAGCCAACAACTACTAAATTGATGAGGAACATAAATTTATGGAGAATACATACAAGGGTCAAATTTTCTTTCATTATAGCAGTGACCTTATACAGTGTTTGCATTTCAGCCTTTCTGTTACTTAAGTGGGATAGACTAACATTTTCTAGTTTCTCAACAGGAATATTCATTTTCAGAATTAATTGTTGACTTTTGAAATACATTTCTAAAACTTCATATTAGCTACTCCTTCTTGGAAAGAATAGTCAGGTTGAAATGCTACTGACGAAGTTAAACAGCGATGATCAAGAAATGTCCCCCACTCTTTTGTGCCCTAGAAAATGACTCATGGGAAAGAACTGCCCTTCCTCGTATGACTTAGATAAGACAGGTGAATGACTCCCTTATTTGCCTCTAACAAAACAAGATAAGACTGGCCAAATTCCTATTGTTTATCTCATAAATGATTAGATGAACTGTTCATTCCTACTGACCAATCTGGACAAAATGCCCACTAACTTGATTTGACCAAACTTTAGTTAGCCTTCTCCCTTGTCCTCAGGCCCCCAAACTTTGGCCCACACTCCAGAATTGGAACAGTGGAACAGCCCCTCCTTAATGGCCCCTGGGAGAGTCAGCTGACCTGAGGGAAAAACATGGCCTAATCAGCTGTCTATTTATGCTCCCAGCTCATCCCACTCTCTAACACCAGGTTTTTTCTAGCTTCGTTTACGCCTCCCTATAGAAGAAAAGCCATTTTCTGCGTGACTGTTGAGACACTGACAGTCATAATGGTGGGAGTATACTCCCTGTTGCAATTAGGAGTCCCCCCTTCCCATGTCACAATCGTTCCTTTCCCCCTATTGCAATAATCTCTTTGAATAACGTCTTTCCTTACCTACATCTGGATTTATTTTTTTATTTGACACTACAATTATTTAAGCTGACCTAGAGTATTTATCAGGAACTATTTGCCAGAGAAAAATCTCATAACATTTGTTTTCTCTTTTTATCTTAATAGAAATTTAGTAGCATATTTTTAGAGATACTGATGGTATAAAGTTATTAATAGACATACTTACTACACATTTAGACACCAAACAATGCTTCACATCACAAACAAAACAGCCTCACCACCAACTGCCTTCCTGAATTCTTACCTCTGTTAATGAGCCACCATTCCCTCTGGCGCCATGTTGGAAATTCCAGCGCCATCTTTGAATCCTTCCTTAGCCTATTCTTCATAATCAGTCAGTCACCAGGTCAGTTGATTCTACCTCTAATTAATGTTCATCACATTATTCTCTTCTCTCCGGTTCTGCTGTCATCATCATAATTCAAGCTGTCTTTGATACCTCATGTTAATACTATTATAGTACCTGCATGATCTCTGTTTCAGCGAGACTCCCCTTCCCCCTGGTAAGATGAGTGTGGATTTGAAGAAAGATGGGACTCTGGCAGAGTGTTTGGGGTGGAGATTGGACTTTGAGGTCAGAAGTCAAAACAAGAGTTGCTCTTAGAGCTCCTGAGAGGTTAGGGAGCAGGATTGCAAATGGAAAGCTCAAGGTCATGTTTCTGAGAAAACCTTATTTGTAAAATGCAATGGAGAGAAAAAAGTTGAATGACATGTATAGAGGAAATAAAGAAAAATAAACTATTGAAGACTGAAGTCAAGATCTGAAAGTCAAGAATTGTTAAATGGATTAAGGGAAAAAATTATTTGATAGAGAAAGGCGGGATTAAATATTTGTATGTGAGAAGAAAATATGCAGAGGTACAAGACTGTTCCTGTGTAATTGTCTCCAGTGAGTTGGAATTTTAAATTAGTCTTGGTTCAGCAGGAGATAATATCAGGATGGGTATCCCTGAGTTAAATAGTGAGGCAGGATCAGTCTGCTGGAAACATGCTTTCCTGAGTTAGTTAGAGCAGTAAATCTTGAAATGTTTTGAGAATTTACCAAAGTGGGAGATTGGTTCTATATCTGTTCTTTGTCACCATACCTTTTCTAAAGTACCAGATATTGCAGTTGGTTTTAGTGCTATGATGGCTTAGTCCTTTTTTTTTTAGATGCTTTCTTTCCTAATGATGGGTGATTCAGCTGGGTGATTCAGAAGGAGAGCAGGCAGTATTTTTATGGGCTGGCAAAGCTTTCCTCAAGCTGCTTCCCTGTTCGGGAAGTGGCTGGCTCTGACAGAATAAAGGCACAACTTCTCAGGCTTGGCAGTATTCTCTGGAATTAGTAAGGTTCCAGGATCAGAGGCCAGCTTCAATGGCTATATGTTCTCTACAATGTTCTCCTCCCTGGAGTGAGTGTCATTGTGCTAAGAAGGTCAATTGAGTTCTGAGCCAAACCTCCAATATCATATCAAGCACCACACTTTCCAGCCCTTGTTTCTTTGATTACACTATTCCCTTTTCTTCGATAACATCCCACCTCAAGAATATATGCCTTACTGGATTTTAAACTACTTGTGAATATGAAATACACATTTATATCAAAATATTTTTTATTGGAACGTATCTAACACCATCTAGAAGAGTAGAGTTGTGGTGGTAGAGAATGCTAGATGTTTCCTCTTGTTTTAGAAATAGATCATCAAACTTTAGATGGACACGTGGTTGCCAAGCACAAATATTACATTTTCTAGCCTCTCTGGTTGCTAGGTATGACCATATGATGAAGTTTTGGTCAATTAGATGTGAGTGGAAACAGCATGTAAAACTTCTAAGGGGTGTCCTCAGAGGGAATGAGCATGACCAACTTTTCTTCTTTCTCATTTTCCATTGCCTAGAATGCTGATATGATAACTTGAGGGCAGGAGCTGGAGCAGCCATCTTAGTCATGATATGGAAGCTGTGTGTGGAGGAAAACAGAGCCACCATATCAGCCCTGGACTGCTTACGCTTGGACTGCTAGGGGAGATGATAGAAAAGTATTTTATCTTGTTTAAATCACTGCTATTTTGGCATTTGATATAGAATATGAACTATATGCTAGTGTTCTCTCAATAAATTCTCATTGAGTGAAAGAATAAATTAGAAGTGCTGTGTCATTGAAATTGATCCCTTCTACTATACCTTGGCTTAAAAGACTTGACATTGTATAGCTGGTCTAAGTAGTTTGGTCAGAGGTCCCACCGGAAGGCCCATGGACTTGGTTTGTCATATAGACACACGTTGATTGGCCCATATATTGTTTTAAAGTTAAAATAATTGCCGACATTTATACCACAGCAGATTGCACATGAATATTATTATTTCTGGATCACTTAAAGCATCAGATGACATAACAACCCTCAGCCCACATTCTGGCCTTGCACCAAATGACAGGAGTCCGTTGTGCCTTTGGATGGTGCATGTGCTCTTACGTTCACCTGTTCAGGCCAGCTTCCCTCATTTGTGTGACTGCCTGCCTGTGTGGCCATTTGAGTTTGTGACTTGCCGTGTAGTGTTCTAATAAAAATGGACTTCTATTATTGATGAACACAACTGCTTCACACACATACACACTATCAAAACGGTCAATATGAAGCTGTTTTACTGGAATTTCCTTCTCTTATGAGCTCTTCCAGGTCAGAAGCAAATTACCCTTTACCCTTTGTCCTTTACGTTCACCCTGTTGAAAACCACACTCTTAAACTGTTTTATGGCCTCTAATCTAAGTGAAGGCAGGACTAGGGGCGTCCTGCATGGGTTTAATCTCTCAAGCAGGTCTCAGCGTGTATAACCCTTCCATAAACTGGCAGGCTTCCTCTCATGGGTTCTCCTCAAGTCATTTTCCTGGGAGCAAAGTTACTTGCTTCTTTGCACAATAACTAAATGTTATCAATAATTAGAATTCTAGCCCAGTCTGTCATAATTAGGAGGAAATCTCACCTTCACAACCTAATAAACTCCTCAGAAAATCAGCATCTTTTTTCTTTGTGTGATAAATACTGACACTTAGAGTAAAAATTACTTAATGCATTGCTAGGAATTAGTTATTAAAAACAAGTTAAAAAGAAACTGATTTTTTTTAAAATTGGAAAGAATCACAGAAAAATTTTAAGAGGACTTATCTTTGGATAGAGGATTGGGGGAGGGATGATGATTGGAAGGGACTGCTTACACGTTATAACTTTCTGAAATTTTTACTTTATATATACTTATATATTTGTTTACATCAAATTAAATGTACCAATAGAGATATCTTGATGAGGAGATTTTGGATACTTTACATTATTGAGAAAATTAAAAAGAAATATACTAAAAAAGAAATATAACTAGGATACATTATGGAATAGTGTTATATAACAATGCATATAATACAGTTCTATTTGTGCAACAAAAACCTTTATCTCTCTTTATACATATGCACACGTAAAAGCACTGAAAATGGATGGAATGACACAAAATTAAGACTACCCATGAGGAGAGGACATGAGCTAGAGAACAAAGGAGACCATCACGTGCACTTTAAGTTCTTTTATACTGTACAATTGTTTCTGAATTTCACATATTACTTGTGTAATTTTAAAAAGTAATTAAAAGTTAAGTGCAAGCCATAATCTTTGACCCACTAATTTCATTTCTGAGAATGTATTTTAATTATTCTCACTATAATAAAACAAATATTATACATGCAAATACCTTAGGAAAATATTTTGTTTTTGAAAAATTGAAAATTTTAAATACCCAATTATAAGACACATGTTAATTATGATGAATCCACAAAACTTAATGTTGTTTAGTCATTAAAAATCATTATTACCAAGAGCATGTAAGGTCATGGAAACATTTGTGATTTAATAGCACTTGACAAAAAGTAGGATGCAAAATTAAATATTCAACTTGATAATAAATAAAACAATTATAAAAAAATACTAGAAGAAAATACATCAAATGTTAATCTGATCGTGTTTCACAGAGCATTATTTGAAAATAAAAGATATTGATACCTAACAGTCATTGGGTCCACTGTGCAGCCTGTAATACAAAGAACATAAAATACCATGGGGCTAAAGTATAGCAAACTATTTTATATCCAAGAAATTAGACTTTTATCAATCACAACCAACTTCAAATTTACCTCTAAATATACTTGTGAAGACTTTTAAAGCCACTCCAGCTTAATATGTAAGTTGAACATTAGAAAAAAGTAGAATTTTGAATAGCCACACCACTTCTATGTACACATTTCAGTGTGAACTTGCCTATAAAGAAAGAGTAAAGTCTCTTGTGTAGGCACAGAATGTGAACTCATCACATCTACGGGCATGTTTTTGGTAATGATGAAATAAGCTTTCTCTATAATTACAAATACATTTACTGCCAACCTCCTGTTAAGTGGCTTTTATCTTACTGAAATCAGCATCTCACTGATTTTTGCTTTCCTATTTTTCTCATTCATTTGGTTATTTTTTTCTATTTAAAAGTTTCCTTCTTTCTTCCTCCTTTGCTATTTTTCTAGTATAACAGTGAGAAAGGTGTATATTCTAGACATTAGCAATTTTCTGGAAAATTCAAACAAGATTTTTATCTTCAAGTGTTCACTTGCACCATTCCTGCTATAGAAAGATTCCATTTCTAAGTTTTTGGATTTGCTCATTTGTAGTATTTATTAAGTTACTTAGAGCACCGTGTATCTGAGAAAGCCCCTCGTGGATTAAAAAGTCTCATCTGCTCCCTCAGGCCTTGACTAGTCTCTTCTCCCAAAAGTTCTTGCCTCTCCTTACACAATGTGAAACCCCTATACTCTTGTTCTATGTCTAACGTTTGAGTCATCCTGCAGTGGGATTTGAATGACAACCTAAAGAACATTGGATAAATGATAAACTCTTGCATCTTTCGTCTTCCTCTCTTATCCCACAGTCTCTCCCCAGGTGAAGCCCCATAACTTTCTGCCAGGCACTTTTCTGCAAAGTTTAGCAGCCTTAGTTATTGTTAATATATTTTTGCTACAAATATTCCTCTTTATTGTCTTCTTTTTTACATAGCCACGTATTACTTTGAATCTTTTGCTATATGAGCTAAGCTTTAAGTCACAATTCCAAATAGTGGGATTCTAGATCTTTATGAGGAGATAACCTGTAGATATCTCACTTTGTGGTCTCATGAGAAAACCCTATAAACTACCAGATGACTGAAAATTGATTAGTTTTTTTGTAGACACACTTAGATTTCTGTTTATACCTGGATGACTAAATCACATTCTGATTTTAGAAATATAATTTTAATTCAAATTTTTCCCTCAAAATGGCTAGTATAATATTACTTTTTCTATGGTCCTTATACAATTGACCACATTAATTTCATTGCCACTTTATTTTTCTTGATTGTCAATTTTCATTCTATTTTCAGGTGCATTAAACCATGCATGCATTGAAATTATAGAGCCCCACTCTGGGAGGCACACAGATGATTAAAAAAATTAACCGAATACTTTGCTACTTGACTTTTACAGCTTGATAAGCAACAATTGCTGTTCAGGTCTAAGTTAAACATATTCCGCAAGGGCGTTCTTCAATGCTGACCTCGTTCATCATCTTAAAAATCTACATCTTCTTGATACCTGCAAAGTAAATGTATTAAAATATAAAGCAGTTCCTTGAAAATCAAATCATATTGCTAACCAAAGAAATATCAAGAAAAAGGAGACTTGACTCCCAATCGAGAGAACAGTAGAAATTCACTGAAATATTTAGAGTTTGTTTAAGTGTGTTGAAGGCATTGATTGCCTCTTCCTTCAGAAAATGATCATTACCTAAAAGACCTGGGATAATATCCATTTAATCGTGGAAAACACACATTCTGCATGGGTTTAGAGTGAAAAAGTTCCTAGGAAAAATGAGAAGAGGCAAAATTTTAGCAGACACAGCTTAAAGGGAGATGGAATGGGGAGCTGCTGTTTCTGCTGAGATCTTTTGTCAGAGTATTTTATTTTAGCCCGCTGAGAAAGCTATATTCCATAGCAAAACAAACTCTCACAGCTTAAAGTAAGCCAAGAAAAGAGAAATCCAGCCCCATACATTTTTCTTAGCTTTATACTAAGAAAATGTTATCCCATCTCAACAACTGAGATGTGTGTAGTGATACATGGAAAAATAAGATGTGTATATTTGTATATGCAATATTCATGCGAAGTACTCAGAAAGCTCACTCTCCAATATGCTTGTAATTAGGGCACACTCTTGTTTTTATTAAATAATGGGCCAGCTTAATGTTGCCAATTCGATGGGGAGAAAAGAGTGCAGAGGTACAGATTCTCTCCCTAACCTAACAATTCTTTGTTTTCCATTTCTTTCTGGGTCATTCACATTTGCATTTTGAGAGAAGAAAAAAAGTCAAGCCAGGTTCTTCAGTAGATGCTTTACATATTAGTATAAATTAAGAGGAAGAGACTTCACATAGAGGAAAAAAAATGAATGGCAGGGGAAAGAAATTCACTCCTCTAGAGGCACATTAGTGCGTCTCACAACTGGTTGGTGGTGCCTGTGTCTTTACGTCAAGGTCAGATTAAAGAGGGTTTTCTGAGACAGAATGAAAAAATATAAGTGGAAAGTCAGCTGTGGGTATCTTTGTCTTTAATATCTTAAGAGCAATATTAAGGCACAGTGTTAATGTTTTGTGTTACTCAAAACCGTACACTATTATAAGCATAACGATAAGAAAACCAATACGAGGTTTATATTACTGAATTCACTTCTTTGTATAGAGAAGTGTTCCATGATGTCCTATTCAGACGTCTTTTCAGATGCAAAGATGGAAAAGAGGCATTTTTTCTCTCAGTAAAAAATCATTAATGTCTTCAAGGTTTAACTTTCCTTTTACAAGTGTTTCTGAGTGTACCATATGGCACCAGTTAGATTTGAAGGTTTTCATTTGCTTTTTAAAATCTGAGTGAGGTTTCCTTTCATAAGCTCATACATACTGGTTCTTTTTAAATAAGCACAAAACTTCTATATAACACCAAATGCATGATTTAACAGGAAGGAATAAAAAAATACATGGTGATATAATAATTGGCTCATTTAGTTAAGAGCTGCTTTGAAGCTTAATAGTAAAGGATAAGCAGTCATTAGCTTATTAGCTCAAGTTGGACCCAGTACTCATTTTTTAAAATAAGTGCTGAAATGCATATCTTGACAAATTGTAAAACGCCTCTCCCTCTTCCAGGGCCCCCTCCTTAGTTCTTTATTCACAAAGAGGAGTGAGCTTGTTCTTGCCAACTGAGTCAGTTGGGATGGAAACGTTAATGTACTTGAGCAGATGTGTATCAACATCACTCTGTAAAAAAAGAAGAGGCTGTCCATACCCTGCATTGGCACACAACATCCCCGAATAAAAGCCACTAAGATTCTATACTTCCGTTAGAACACTCCTATGAAAGTGCAGTGAAGACTATAATACAGAAAATTCGATGATTTAAATGTACTTGCTGAAATCATTCACTAACAGGCCCTGCTGACTGCGATGAAGGAAGGAGGGCTTCAAACAAAGACATTATCGGGGTCAGCCCAGTGGTGCAGCGGTTTAGCCCGCGCTTGGCAGCCCGGGGTTCGCGGGTTCGGATCGCGGGCGCCCGCCGACGCACTGCCTGTCAGCCATGCCGTGGCGGCGTCCCATATAAAGTGGAGGAAGATGGGCACAGATGTTAGCCCAGGGCCAGTCTTCCTCAGCAAAAAGAGGAGGATTGGCAACGGATGTTAGCTCAGGGCTGGTCTTCCTCACACACACACACACACAAAACAAAGACATTATCATAATAATCTTTAGGAAATGTGAGTAGAATCTATGCTAATTAATAAGCTAGTCTTTCCTGAGCCTTATCCTATTTTCATAAAAGAAGTAGTGCGATAACTTACTCTAGGTCAAGGTGTTTAGGTAAATTGTTTCCTCTTCAAGTGTGAAGAACCTAATTTTTTTCTACTAGATTTTCAATTCAATTTATGTTAATTTCCGAAAGGAGTCTTTTTACCCATGAGGAACTTATGTCTGTTTTTCTCCTACACATTTTTTTCCAGTAAAATTAATGGAATAAGATTGTATCTAAATGTAGTGGGGAACATTAGAAAATGAAGACCCTGGCATGTGCCAGGCAAAACAATTAAGTTCTTATTGGATTCCTCAGTAACAGGCACAGAACTCCCTGAGGAGTTACATAATTCTTAAGCTGACATTTCAAAGGGTAAATGGCATGCACAATGTTCACTTGGCTTTTATAATTTTATATACCTGTATATTCAATAAATATTAATTGAGCACATATTATTCACTATATATCATTTGAGATTCTTATGACTGATATGAAGGCAGCAATTCACATTCTCAAGAAACTAACAGTCCATGAAAAAAGGAGACAGTTGCAATTATAAAAATTACAACAGAGATAAATACAGAAAGTTATAGCAGCAAATAGCAGGTGACTCAAAAGACATAACTTCAACAAACCTTTGAAAGATTAGTAAGAGTTATCTTGGACTAGAAGGGAGGAAAGACAACAGAATCTTGAAGGCGGTGAGAGTACACGTTACAAATAAAGAGTAGCAGCAGATGTGGCTTGAATGTCAGTGTAGTGGATTAATGTGAAAGGAAGTTGCAGATAATTGAAGACTTTTCATATTGTCTTTATCCAGTCAATAGGGAAGCACTAGAAGATTTTAATCATAGGAGTAGCTAAATTAGATGGCAGCAGAGTAGAGGGTATGTTAGCTAGAATATGAGAATTTAGAGGAAGCCACTGCAGTAATTTAGGTAAAAAATAAAGAGAACTTGAGGTAACCAATGGCAGTGGAGATATAGAGAAGATATTTAATAAGAAGAAGGGACGAGATATGGTGACAAGGTGTCCAACAGAGAATTTTTCTAGGTGCCTCCCATTCTGGCTTGGGAGATTGACTAGGTGATAATACTAATCTCCACATTGGAGAACATAGGAAGAGGGTCAGGTTTGGGGGTTTATAATAGGGAGCAGAAGGGGCTACATAAACAAAAAATTTGTAATTTTACGAGTTGAGTTTAAGATGCTTCTAGAACATATAGTACAAATATTTAGTAGGTATTTGGGAAGATGTATCTTCAAGAAAAAAGTCAGAGAGGTGGGGGAATTTTTAGCATATCAATGACAACAGCAATTCAAGAAAAAGATGTATATCAAAACTTACAAGAAGAGTGTGCAGCAGGAAGAAAGGAGGGCCAAGGGCATGCTGGTTGAAACATCAATATTTGAAGGGAAAGTGGACAGACTAAAAGCATCAAGTAACAAGAGATAGGAATTCAAAGGAGGTGGGAAAGACATATAGAAAGGGCAGCATTGTGGGAGTTAAGATGTAGAAATTCAGGACAGAAAGGTTGATTAAGTGCATTAACTATCTAGATAGACATCTAGTACTATAAGGCCAATAATAGCTATGTCATTGGTGACTTTGAGGAGAAGGGGTTTCACTGGAGTAGGAGGAGTGGAAATCAATCCAGACTGCACCAAAGAATGAATAGAAAGTTTCAAGAGGTTGGAAGATCAAAACAGTATATATTTTTTAAAATAAAGTTAGTTTATTGGACAACAAAATATAATTGCAGAATTTTCCTACACTTCCAGAGATAGCTGACTGGGGCAAATGAGAGAGAGAAAGAGACCAGACATTCCATAGGAATTCCCAAGAGGAGAGATGTTCTATTACTCAATTCACTAAAACATTTATCTGAAAATAAGAAGGGGCAGTTTATACTAAGACTAATAAAATGAAAGGTGAAATGACTTGGAGTGGGAGAAGGAGAAAGTCAGAGAAAAAGGGAGAGTGCTAGGCGTTAGAGATGGAGCCAAGATGGTTGGGGTTTAGACTTGAGAAGTGAATATGTTCTCTCTGAGGTAAAGGCCTAAGGTGTGGCTGTGGATTCAAGGTGCCAAAGTGGAGTAGAAAAAAAATTGATATTTGAGTTGAAACGTTGAAGAATTGTGACACTAAAGTGGTAGCCTCACTAATATTTTTGGAGTCTCCAAAAATAATGGGAAAGGCTCTAAGGTAAGAGACCTTGATTCTGATACCAAAGTCATCAAGGTTTGTGGGACACCAACAATAAAGTGAGTAAACGCTACTGATAAAAATTGGTCTTATCAGAGAGCAAAGATGATAGTGAAAACGGGGGCCTAGGAAACTGTTGACTATATTTCCCTGGCCAGGGATATGCCCTGTGTAAATAAAGGACTGCTTCATTTAAGCTATATAGGAAAAAAGAAGGTTCTATGATGTGGATAGGAATTGTTAAAAAGAAATGGTGATCTAAGAGTGACACCAATGAGTGTCAAAACAAGCAAATGGCTATACTTTTTAAAGTAAGTCTGTCTCTGTTCAATAAAGCTATTTTGGTCATTGTTGATTACTTTCACTTCAAGGGGGCTAACATTTCCTTCATTCTACTAATATGTATTGAGTACTTACCAATCACCTTGAACGATTTTCAGGTAAATTGAATAGCCTAAAATTTAGACCCCGCTGTTCTTGACTCAGATTGTTGATTCTTAGAGCTTGGGGGTCCAGGTGGCCTGGTTCCTCTCATTATTCATTCAGAAACCACAAGTAGGCTGCCTTCCTAAGACTTTGAAATACATTATTTAAAAAAATGTTATTACTAGCAGTAATAACTAAATTTATTCTGAGACTTGATAGAATTCAATTATACACCGAGGTTGCAGTTAGCAAATTAAAAGAAATTTTCATTGAAATCATTATTAACCAATTAGTATAATTGGGCTTTAACTTTTTGTGTTGAGTACCTTATTCTATAGATTAAATCCATTGGAATTGTTTCCCTCATTTCAAGGCAGGCACACCATTAAGCTATTCGACTTTCAAACTATGCTTTGCCATCTGCTTAGTTGAAATGGTTGTGTGGATTCGTCTCTCGTTAGGCTTTATTAAGCTTGCACCAACATAACATTTTAACCTCTAAACACAGGAAAAGCAACAAACAGGTGAAGATCAACAAACACTGCAGGAAGATTTTAAGTGACTAATCAAATGGAAGAAATGTCTAAAAAAGAACAGGCAGGAAACTGGAATGCCAACTGTTGTAGCCACAAGCTTGAGAAGGTGAGAATAGATGGCTGCCTGCCAAGGAAACCTCAGGCCCTGTAAATCCAATGTGTTGTTACAAATAGAAACACTGGCTCACACGTGCACACACATGCACACACACACACACACATATACCCCTAGGAAGGCAACAGCAAATTTTAAACAGGGACCTGTGAAAACCTTAAGGGTTTTGCTGGGCAACTTCCACATCCTAGATTTAGGTCGAAGAGAAAGTATTATAGAGAATGTTCAGGAAGGATGGATTTCATAATCAGAAAGATGAGTCAAAATCCTGCTTTCCTCACTAAATGATTAGTTGCCTTGCACAAGTTCTTTAACCTTTCTAAGTTTCTACTTCCTCAATTTTAAAACAGGGATTAGAAACAGTCCCTACGTCTAGGGTTGTTATGGAGATTGGATGTGGTAATGCAGGAAAGGTCTTCAAGGAAGCCTTATGCAGAGAGAGCACTTCACTCATGCTGGCAGTTACCTGTTAACGTGATTCCTCTGTCTCCTAGATGCTGCTTCCAAGTGTGTCCCCCTTTTCCTTGAAGGTAGTGACAGTGTCAGGTAGGGCTTGCTTTGTCCTTCAAATACTTCTCTAGTTTCTCCTTCCTCATAAAACTCAAGTCTCCATATAATTTAGATGCTTCTACTCCTAGATAAGAAAGTTTTATGCCTTTTCTCCCCTAAAATTTATTCCTGTCTTCTTCCAAATGTCCTCTCCCCTCTTCTCTGCTCACCTCTATGGCCACTTTCAATCCTTAACTGAAATCCAAGTACTTTCACTGAATTCTCATGTTGATCACTTATTTAGCCCTTTTAGAATATCTGTAGCATCTAAAAAATTCATCAGAAGATACTTTATTGGTCAATAAACCAGTTTTTATTTTTAAATATGTACCTTCAACCATTTGTACTTAAAATACTCAAGACTTAGACATTTCCATAATTTTAGCTTTATCAGGACACAGACTCAAGGCCTTTTGGATATGCTGTAAATGCTCCTCTATTTTATTAGAGTTTTAGTAAAAATTTGTGGTTTACTGGACACCACAAATAGTCTAAACTACTTTTTCTTTCTCACTATTTAATAATTTTTATAAGCTAAATAATGGATAAAATGGGGAAAATTTTTGCAGATGACTCTCCAATGATAACCTTCCACAGAAAGATATGTTTCCTATAAATTTGTCAGTTATGCTAATAATAAGATCTAAAGTGAGTACTTTTCATCATTAAGCAAATATTTTTGTGCCCTATTTACCAGGCACTGCTCTGGGCTCTGGAAATATAATAGTGAACCAGATGAAGTCTTATAAGTAAATTAATGAATAAATAGTATATTTTAAGACAGTGGTGAATGTAATAACAGCAACAACAAAACCAGATACTACAGAATGATTGAAGAAGTGGGGAAGTTAGATTCAATGGTTAGGAAAGTCTTAAATGTGGACACATTTGAGCTAAGCCCTGTATGAGAGAAGGGTACATTCCAGAAAGAGACATCAGTAAATGCAAGGAGCATGTGGCAAAGTTAAGCTTATATGCTCAAAAATATGCTCCAGAAAGGCAGCCACAAGTGAGGTATAAGGAAAGTACATCAGGAGACCATGTAAGACTTTGTAAGCGTTTTTAAGCAATAGGAAGCCCTTGAGGTTTTTATTTTTTTTCTTTTGAAGGTTTCAAGCTTTTGTAATGTATTTTTAAAATTTTTATTGATGTTTTAATAGTTTATAATATTGTCAAGTTTTAGTTGTACATTATTGTTTGTCAATCACTGTATGAATGCGTCCCTTCACCCCTTGTGCCCACCCCACAACACTCTTGCCCCTGGTAACCACCAAACAGTTATCTCTTTCTGTCTGTTAGTTTATATTCCACATATGAGTAAGTCATATGGTGTTTGTCTGGCTTATTTTACTTAGCATAATACCCTCTAGGTCTGTCCATGTTGTTGCTAATTGGAAAATTTTGTCTTTTTTATGGCTGAGTAGTAGTCCATTGTATATATATACCACATTTTCTTTACCCAATCATCAGTCGAGGGACATTTGGGTTGCTTCCACTTTGTAGCTATAGTGAATAATGCTGCAATGAACCTAGGGGTGCATAAGCCTCTTTGGATGGTTGATTTTAGGTCTGTTGGGTAAATGCTGATAGTGGGATTGCTGGATCATTAGGTATTTCTATTTTTAATTTTTTGAGGAATCTCTGTACTGTTTTCCATAAAGGTTGCAGCAGTTGGCATTCCCACCAGCAGTGAATTAGAGTTCCTGGTTCTCCACAACCTTTCCAACACTTGTGTTTCTTTGTCTTGGTGATTGTAGACATTCTAACAGGTGTAAGGTGATATCTTAGTGTCGTTTTCATTTGCATTTCCGTGATGATTAGTGATGTTGAACATCTTTTCATGTGTCTGTTGGCCATCTGTATATCTTCCTTAGAAAAATGTCTTTTCATATCCTCTGCCCATTTTTTGATTGGGTTGTTTGCTTTTTTGTTGTTCAGTTGTGTGAGTTCTTTATATATTATGGAGATTAATCCCTTGTAGGATATATGCTTTGAGAATATTTTCTCCCAGCTGGTGGGTTGTCTATTCAATTCGATCCTGGTTTCATTTGCCTTGTAGAAGCTCTGTAGTCTGATGAAGTCCCACTTGTTTATTTTTTCTTTTGTTTCCCTTGTCCAAGTAGCCATGGAATCTAAAAGGATCCCTTTATGACCGATGTCAATTAGCGTACTGCCTATATTTTCTTCCAGGAGTTTTATAGTTTCAGGTCTCACATTCAGGTCCTTAATCCATTTTGAGTTAATTTTTATGTATGGCAATAGAAAATGGTCTACTTTCATTCTTTTGCATGTGGCTGTCCAATTTTCCCAGCACCATTTATTTAAGAGACTTTCCTTTCTTCATTGTATGTTCTTAGCTCCTTTGTCAAAGATTAGCTGTCCATAGATGTGTAGTTTTATTTCTGGGCTTTCAATTCTGTTCCATTGATCTGTTTGTCTGTTTTTGTACCAGTACCATGCTGTTTTGATTACTATAGCTCTGTAGTAAATTTTTAATTTGGGGATTGTGATGACTCCAGCTTTGTTCTTTCTTTTCAGGATTGCTTTAGCTATTCGGGATATTTTGTTGCCCATATGAATTTCAGTATTTTTTGTTCTATTTCTGTGAAGAATGTCATTGGGATTCTAATTGGGATTGCATTGAATCTGTAGATTGCTTTAAGTAGTATGGACATTTTAACTCTGTTTATTCTTCCAATCCATGTGCATGGTATATTTTTCCATTTCTTTATGTCATCATCAATTTCTTTCAATCCTTGAGGGGTTTTAGGAAGAGAATTAATATAATCTGATTTTAATTTTTCAAAGATCTCTCTGGATGCCATAGGGAGAAAAATTAGAAGAGGACAAAAATAAAATCAGGAGATCATTTAATAAGGTATTACAATAGTTCAGGTAATAGATTACAGTAGTTTGGACTGGGATTACAGCAAAAAAGATGCTGAAAAAAAATCAGATTATTACAAATTCTGGAGGTATAATCTACAGCATTGTTGATGGATTGAATGTTGGGGATGAGGGAAATGCCATCTGAGCAACTGAGTAAAGGGCAATATCATTAACTAAGATGGGGCAGATTGGGTGAGAGGATTTAAGGGGAAGGGGATAATCAAAAGTTAAGTTTGTGATTTTAATGCCAGTTTTTGCCTCTTTCATGTCTAATAGCCTTGTGTATTTCCCTTTTTGAAATCTATTTTGTCAATTTTAAAGTTTTACATGTAGATAACATCAAGCTTCTCTTTTGTAAGCAAAATTGTTTCATGATCTGTTTCTGATAAGTCCATGATCTAAAGTATTTATAATTTGTTTCTGTTGTTTTTTTCTTTCTTTTGGTGTTCTTCCTTCATAGTGTCTTATTTCCTTGTGATTCCAGTTATCTTAAACTGTGGGATGGAAAAATATATATATTGGTAGCTATAATTCAAGGCTTAGGATGATTGCAACTTCCTCCAGAGAGATTTTGTGATTTATTCTGCCAGTCCCCTGGAGGTAATAGCAATCCAGCATCAACTTAAATGAAATTCAAGACCAAAAGTTTCCCCCAGATAATCCAGTCAATTCAAAATCATGCTGGAAATACATGTGAGGGCTTTTCCCTTTCTATTTTACCTTCTCCCCAAGGAGTGAATGGCCCAGACCACTGTTGGAAAATTCTCCTGTTAGACTCCTAAATTTTTATGGGTCTTGGTTTTGATTGCTCTTCTGTTCATCTTGCAATAGCTGCCATGCTCATTTACCTCTCTCAATTTCCATTTTTCTCCACTTTTGACCTGATAATTCTTTACTGTCTTATCAGATTTTTGTTGCTTTTCAAACAACTTAAAAATATGTCTCCTCTACTTCTTTTTTTCTTTTGGTGAGGAAAATTTGCCCTGAGCTAACATCTGTTGCCAATCTTTCAGTTTTTTGCTTGAGGAAGATTTGCATTAAGCTAGGTCTGTGCCAATCTTCCTCTATTTCATATGTGGATCATCACCACAGTATGACTGATGAGTGGTGTAGGTCCATGTCCAGGATCCGAACCCACATACCTGGGCCACCAAAGTGGAGTGCACCAAACTCAACCATTAGGCCATGGGGCCAATCCCTCTTCTCTACTTCTTTTAGCTACCTGGGGGTTAGGAGGGGGAAACACTGGTCCAATTATCTAACCAGTCATTATGGGAAAAAAGTAAAATGTTTAATTTTCAGT